>JACEEZ010019695.1:377500-382500 GCA_016584305.1 Chionoecetes opilio
TCTATCCCTCTCTTCCGTCTACTCTCGACCTGTGACGAGCTGTGGATCAGTTAGGGTCCTGACAGTTAGTGACCACCATCGGGATTTAAGGTACCAGGGGTCACTGCTGCAGGGGGCATTGAAGTGTACGGCGTCCTACATGGAAAGTACACAATCCGCAGTGGATTGAACAGAGCTGGGGCCTGATTGACTGCTGCCTTTCCAAGAAAGCGCCAGGCAAGGCTGCCGCACCACCTTGAACCTCCACACTGTGTTCCACCATTACAAACACCACCAACATGACCCTACTATCAAGCACTAAACCTACCCCACAAACATAGTAGTAGTTAGCCATAGATTACAGCTTTCAAACTTTCCTCACAAATCATGCAGTTTTTCTATATTGCATGGTATCACTTCATTTCCGGCCAGCTTCTGCTGGAGGGATGGGTGGGTGGGGAGGAGTCTTCTACTTTCCTATCCTTTCTCTTTTATTATCTAGTTAGTGTAGTGTAGTTAAAGCAAACAGCCATGTAAGGACCTATCGGTCTGTTGCTGTTTGTGTTTCCTTTGTATCCCTCTCTTCCTACCCCTCTATCCCTCTCTTCCTTCCTTCCCCTCTATCCCTCTCTTCCTTCCCCTCTATCCCTCTCTTCCTTCCTTCCCCTCTATTCCTCTCTTTCTTCCTTCCCCTCTATCCCTCTCTTCCTACACCTCTATCCCTCTCTTCCTTCCCCTCTATCCCTCTCTTCCTTCCTTCCCCTCTATCCCTCTCTTCCTTCCCCTCTATCCCTCTCTTCCTTCCCCTCTATCCCTCTCTTCCTTCCTTTCCCTCTATCCCTCTCTTCCTTCCTTCCCCTCTATCCCTCTCTTCCTTCCCCTCTATCCCTCTCTTCCTTCCCCTCTATCCCTCTCTTTCTTCCTTCCTCTCTATCCTCTCTTCCTTCCCCTCTATCCCTCTCTTCTTCCTTCCCCTCTATCCCTCTTCCTTTCCCTTCCCTCTATCCCTCTCTTTCTTCCTTCCTCTCTATCCCTCTCTTCCTTCCCCTCTATCCCTCTCTTCCTTCCTTCCCCTCTATCCCTCTCTTTCTTCCCCTCTATCCCTCTCTTTCTTCCTTCCCCTCTATCCCTCTCTTCCTTCCCCTCTATCCCTCTCTTCCTTCCCCTCTATCCCTCTCATTCCTTCCTTCCCCTCTATCCCTCTCTTCTTCCCCTCTATCCCTCTCTTCCTTTCCCTCTATCCCTCTCTTTCTTCCTTCCTCTCTATCCCTCTCTTCCTTCCTCTCTATCCCTCTCTTCCTTCCCCTCTATCCCTCTCTTCCTTCCCCTCTATCCCTCTCTTCCTTCCCCTCTATCCCTCTCTTCCTTCCCCTCTATCCCTCTCTTCCTTCCTTCCTTACATCTTCTTTACCTACTCCATCCATACTCTTTACCTACTCCATTTCAGTCGACCTATCGTCTCCGTGAAGTGAGGTTGTGCTTTGGTTTAGCTCCCAGGATTAGAATGGCTACGTCTGTGATGGGGAGTGTTGTGGAGGCGGAGAGTGAAGTGGTGTTGTGTGTTGGTGCTGGGGTTGAGAGTGGTAGTGTGGTAGGAGTGAAGGAGGCTGAGGTTAAGGGAGGTAGAAGGGTCGAGGGAGAGTGTAGTGAAGGGTGTGGTGCGGCGCTTAAGACTATTCTGGAGGCGATCGAAGACCTGAAAAGGAGCTTTGCAAGTGAAGTGAACGAATTGAAAAGCGTTGTGAAGAAGCAGGAAATAGAGATACGTTCTCTTAAGTGTGGAGGTGAAGGTCCAAGTGGAGCGAGTGGAGGGGCACATGCGAGTGATGTGCCTGTAGGGGTACCAGAGCGAGATGTGACTCAAGCGACTACTAAGGTCCCTAGTAAGTCACCAGGGATTGGTGTTTGGAAGGTAGTTGATCATGGAGCCCGCCCGCAGGAGAAAAAGGTAAACAATGACCATCTTTTGTGCACGAACTCATTTCAGGTACTCTCGGGGCTGCAAGAGGATGATACGGAGGTTAGGGAGGTAGACGATACATCATTACCCGAAGGTAAAATCTTGGTTGTTGGTGACAGTCAGGTTAGACATCTTGACAGCAGGTTCTGTGACAGAGAAGGGATGCGCATGAAGTCGGTGAGTTACCCAGGGAAGGGGATAGGTTATGTTAGTGACAAGATAGTTGAGTGCATGGCGGACCAAGGGAAAAAGCCCATCGTCTGCCTGAGCGCTGGGGGAAATGATGTGATGTGTAAAAAGTGAGGAATTGCTACGGCGGTTCAAGGAAGCTGTAGGTAAAGTTAGGGACAGGGGTGGGTTCCCTGTGGTGTGTGGTGTCCTTCCAAGACGCTTTGTTGACGACTTGTGGTACTCCAGGGCTATTGCGGTGAATTGCCGGCTGGCACTTCATTGCAAAGCCAATGGTTGGGCCTTTGTCGACAGCTGGGACCTCTTTTTCGGGCATAACAGCCTCTACCGCAGGGACGGGGTGCACTTTTCGAGGAAAGGAGTTCAGATCTTGTCTGAATCCCTTGAAAGGGAGGTAGATGCACTGCAGGCTTTTTTAAGATAGAGAACCGGGGTTTAGACACGGGGGCTGGGGTAAAGGAAACTTGCGACACTAGGAGGAGTTTCAGAAGGAAGGGAACTAAAGTGATTCGTAAGAAGAGAGAGAGGAGGGGTTTAGTTAAAGATAAAGGGAAAATTGACAAAAAAAAGAGGAGTTGCTTGAAGGTTTACTATACAAACTGTAGGAGTATTTAAAAAAAGATAGATTTCCTGAGAGGAATAAATAGTGTAGAGGATTTTGATATAATAGCATTAACAGAAACATGGTTGGATATGTCAGGAAAGGTATTCGATCCGGAAGTCGAGATAGCTGGGTATAAGTTATTTCACAAGGACAGAGTAGGCAGACGAGGAGGAGGAGTTGCGCTTTATGCAAGAGATGCATTGCAGTGTTGTGTTAACAATGTTATAAAAACAGATGACAGCATAAAGTCTATATGGGTAGAGGTTACGGAGGGAACTGAGAAAATGGTTTTGGGTGTAGTGTATAGGCCTCCAAACTTATGTTAAGAGGATTCAGCTCCTATATGGGAAGAAATAAACAAGGCCTGCAGATATAATCGATTATGCGTGGTGGGAGATTTTAATCTTAGGAATATAGACCGGGATTTAATCATATGTGACAGCGATGCAGATGAATTGTTAAATATAATCCAGGATAACTTCCTAAGTCAAGCAATCAAGGAGCCTACTAGAGGAGATAATATTCTAGATCTATTGCTGACAAATAGAGACGATTTAGTTACAAATGTGGAGGTCGGGGGGAATTTAGATAATAGCGACCATTATGAGATCAGATGTTAGCTTTAAATGGGAAGTTGGAAAATTAAGTGGCAATAGGCATCGAATACCTAATTTCAGAAAGGCCAATTATGCGGGATTAAGAAGACACCTGGAGGTTATTAATAAGAGGTGTGGGATGGAGGAGCAGAAAGTGTCCCAGGACAAGGCGTTGTCAGCTGGAAAGGCCAATTATGAAGGATTAGGAAGGCACCTGGAGGTAATTGGCGCGGTCAGATATGGTAGTGAGGTCGAGGCTGAGGAGATAATTAGAGCGGTTAGACAGGGAAGTGAGGTCAGGGCTGAGGAGGTAATTAGAGAGGTTAGAAGGGGAAGTGAGGTCGGAGCCGAGGATGATTATATCTCATTTGTAAGGAATATAATTGACGGACAGAAAAGAATATTCCTTATAGGGAGATAAGGTCCAGAAAGAGTGATCCAAAATGGATGACCACCAAGTTAAAACAAACATTGGAGTAAAAAGAAACATTTATTTAAGGTTCAAGGCAGGATTGGTAAACAAAGAACAGTATAACGTGATGGCGAGGACAGTGAAGAAAATTAACTCGAGTTGCTAAGAACAATTATGAGATTAAAGTAGCAGAACAGGCGAACAGGGACCCGAAGGGGTTCTATCAGGTTTATAAAACAAAGACAAGGGAATTAGTTGGGCCGTTAAGGTCAGGACAGGGTGAAGTCTTAAAAACGGATGAGGATATGTGTAAGAGTCTAAATGATTATTTCTTAAGTGTTTTTACGGAGGATTCACAGACGATACCTGATAGTGAACAGATGTTCAAAGGAAGCGATGAGGAGAAACTCAAAGATATGTGATAACTAGGGAAATGGTGGAAGAGGGTATAGAAAAAATGAAAACATTTAAATCGCCAGGACCAGATGAAAGTGTATCCCAGGGTATTAAAGGAATGCAAGGAGGTTGTTAGTGAGTCGTTAGTGCACATTTTTAGGAAATCGGTTGAGATAGGCGATGTGCCATTATTGTGGAGGAAAGGAAATGTTGTTCCCATATTTAAGAAGGGAGACAGAGGACTAAAGTCAAATTATCGACCCGTAAGTCTAACATCAGTGGTGGGTAAATTATTGGAATCTATTATTGCAAAAAACATTAGAGAGCACTTAGATAAACATAGTTTGATCAATGATTCATAACATGGATTCACCAAGGGTAGGTCATGTCTCACCAATTTATTGAGTTTTTATAGGAAAGTTTATGAGACGGCAGATAATGATAAGGATTATGATATAATATATCTGGACTTTAGTAAGGCATTTGACAAAGTACCACACGAGCGACTCTTAAATAAGGTTAGGGCTCATGGTATAGATTGGGAAGGTTCTTCATTGGATCAGAGCTTGGCTACGTAATAGGCAACAAAGGGTTACAATTAATGGTTCCAAATCTGAATGGGGACTGGTGACAAGTGGAGTTCCACAAGGGTCTGTTTTGGGCCCATTACTATTTTTGATTTATATCAACGACTTGGATAGTGGGATTAGCAGTGATATCAGCAAGTTTGCTGATGATACTAAGTTAGGTAGGATTATTGGATCACAGTCTGACGTAAACATATTGCAGGGAGACTTAGATAAACTTAACGAGTGGGCAGTCAGATGGCAGATGGAATTTAATATTGATAAATGTAGCGTTATG
>JACEEZ010019695.1:387500-410000 GCA_016584305.1 Chionoecetes opilio
AGGACAACTTTTTTTTCTGTTTACAGACGTGTGGTGGCGTTAATACTTACATTTCTACATCCATGATTTCAGGAAAGTTAGAAGGGGCTATCTGGAGAGTCTGTGTCATTTTGTGTCTTCATCTGTGTCATAGTATGGCTATAAATGAACAAATTACAAGAATATCTACAAAGTGGCTACCAACAGTAGAGTCGCCATCTAGTGTTTATTTACTGAATGTCGTACCGCTGTCGTCGTCGCCCGAAAAAAAAACGCGTAGCGAAATTTGAAACCGTCTATACTCGCAGATACAAAGCATAAAACAACGCTGAAACAGGGTAGCTTATACAGTCATGATATAAACTACTGTGTATCATCTTCAGTGGCCCATAAAATCAGTAGTGATGCTATAATTCGTAATATTTACCGGCTGGCGACATCACTGCAGGTGGCGACTTTACTGTTATTACGGTAGTAGTAAAGCAGAAGCAGGAGAGCTAGTAGTGTTTTTGTTTCAACAGAAAAAACGGGATTTCAACGCTAGTGCCAATCAGGGCAAAGATCTTGAGCCCGATAGGAAAGAAGAAACAAAACACTGACGTCACTGTCAATAACGGTTGGCAAGAGGACGGTGGTTTTGACGCATTTAAGTGTCATTTGGTTATAGCCGCGTCATGCCATTCGTAACAGGAGGCATCGTGAGGGACGTCTTTAGCCAATCACCGTAGTCCAAGCTCGTGACGTCACATGGGGATGGAGCTTGAGTGATCGCTGGGTTATAATCTGTTTTATTTAACATCATATATAAAGTCTAGGTTAGGTTAAGTTGGGTTGGGTTAGGTTAAATTAAACAATCTAATAAGTCTAATCTTAAATATAACATACAGATTATAGCCCAGCGATCACGTAAGCTCCACCCCTGAATGTGACGTCACGAGCTTGGAGAACGGTGATTGGCTCGACAACCCCACACCACCTACTATTCCAGAGACCGGCAATATGCATCCCGGCGATACCTAAGTGGATCTTGGCGTTCGAGGCTTATGGATCCTTTATGAAGCTTTAACCCCTTCACGCCCAGATCTTTCCTTTGCTATAAAACAAATGTATGTTGTCGAGCCATTAAATAACGAAAAGTAACTGAAAATACCAAATAAGTTAGTCGACAAGGATACTAAGCAGGTCATATCTATGAAACATTGCTTATATTCACTAAAAATCGTCTAATGGTACCCAAATTACAATGGAAATTACGTTCTGGGCCTCAATGGGTTAATAATTGTCATCTATCTCTCCCATAACAACCACTGAGAATCTTCACTCGACTAAGAGCATGCTAACTAACGCAACAAACGGGAAATAAGAAAGAAAACAAAGAGTGAACCATAATTCCGCATCTTCCCTTCGTTATATTTATATTTCATATAATATATTTCGTTATAATATATTTCGTTATATTTTATACTGTTTTTTATAATTTTTTGTTACTTTATCATTTTTCACTTGCTCAAAAAAAATAAAAAAAATAAAATAATAATTATATATATATATATATATATATATATATATATATATATATATATATATATATATATATATATATATATATATATATATATATATATATATATATATATATATATTCTAGTTAGTTTACAGAAAGATTTTAGTAATATTTAACTTTTTTTCGTTAAACTACATTTTATTTTAGTCTATTATTTTATGCAGTTTTTTTTTTTCTGTTACTTTTGTATTCTTTCCACAACTTCAGACAAGACAAAGGGGTCAACATAAGAAAACATAAGAACATAAGAAAATAAGGAAGCTACAAGAGGCCGTGAGACCTACACGTGGTAGTTCCTGTAGTTTATCTGGTTTGCTGGATGATTGTCACTTTTCAATTTCATATACAGTATATATATATATATATATATATATATATATATATATATATATATATATATAATATATATATATATATATATATATATGAAGTAGCAAATGTCCAGGTGCCTTTCTTAATCAGTGTATCCATAAAACTATACACAAAATGCATGCAGACAGGATGTGTTTATGTCTGTGTGCTCTTGTATTCCTGGACTCATATATCTTATCATGCAAACACTCACACATATAGATGCATGTGAACATTCATAAACATCTGTACATGTATATGCTACATGTGTGTGCGTGAACACACTCACATTCACACATTGGCTGAACAGTGGTGAGGACTCTCTCTCTCTCTCTCTCTTTCTCTAATAAATACACACACACACACACACACACATTTTGGCTTGAAATTTTCCCCTAATTAATGGGCGCAGGGCAGTTACTATCCCCCTTGAGCAAGGAAGCGGGGTGTGGTGTGTGACATATCAGCTCAACCCAAAGATCAGTCTGTATGAGCTCTAAGCTCTTTCTGAGAGGGTAGAAGCTGACGGTCGCGTGTCCAGTGCATGATCAGGCCATGGGTGATGACACAAAGAGGCTTGGATGGGAATGTCTTGAAATGGATGAAAGACTTCTTAAAAGACAGACAGATGAGGACTGTGATAGAAGACTTGTGTCAGGGTGGAGAAGTGTGTTGAATGGAGTTCCATAAGGTATAAGTATATAGAGCTGTCTGTGACTGGATTGGAAAGAATGGACAAAGATGACATGTATGTAAAGGATGCAATGGCCATTTCCATGGCCACAAGAGGCCATGGAAAGAAGCTGAAGACAATATGTTTGTAGGATATTAAGAAGTACAGGTTTCCTCATTGGTGTATTGATATCAGGAATAATCTGGACAATGAATAGAAAATGTCATGAATATTCATGATTTTTAAGTTAGGCTCAACCAAATGAGACAAGGAGACAGGACCCCATAAGTAAAACTCCTTTCCCTTATATCACAACTAGGTAAACACACACACACACACACACCACACACACACACACACACACACACACACACACACACACACACATACAAATGAAATAACTAACAAACAAAAAATACAAACTAACACACACATGCAGATACGAACAAAATAACTAACAAACAAAATATGAACAAACACACACGCATACACATACACCCTAATCCCCCCTAAAAAAGTACTAACAGGTAATAGTTGCTTAGGCAGGGAAGAAAAACCCTCATATGCAACAAACTGAAGCAAACCGATACCAGTGTGTGTGTGTGTGTGTGTGTTTTGTGTGTGTGTGTGGTGTGTGTGTTGTGTGTGGGGTGTGTGTGTGTGTGTGTGTGTGTGTGTGTGTGTGTGTGTGTGTGTGTGGTGTGTGTGTGTGTGTGTGTGTGTGTGTGTGTGTGTGTGTGTGTGTGTGTGTGTGTGTGTGTGTGTGTGTGTGTGTGTGTGTGTGTGTGTTTGTGTGTGTGTGTGTGTGTAAGCAAACCTAAGCATTAAATAAATTCACTTTCAAATGAATCATTAGGTAGTGAGGTGTTCAGAAGATGGTTCCCCTGCAGGTTACAGTGATGGCGTCCTGGGTGTTGATGGTGGCGAATATTTTGTTGAAATGGGTAATGGGCAACTCTAATATGCGTGTGTGTGTTATTATATATTTTTATGTATATTATATATTATATATATATATATATATATATATATAGTATATATATTATATTATAATAATATTACACACATATACATTATACATATATATATATATATATATATATATATTATTAATATTATATATATATATATTAATATAATATATATATATATATATATATATATATATTATATATTTTTTTTTATTCTAATTTTAAGGGGTTAACTGCACAACATACGGTACATAAAATGTAATGAGGAGACACGTAAGGCGTTGAAAGAAGTGTAAAGTGTCCTTCAACTGATGCATGTAAGACTATACTATACCAAGATTGGCATTAATGCCAATCCAAAATAAATCTAAAATTTTACTCATATTAAAAATATAGAGTCCTTTCACCTCATCTTAGAATTGATGACTTACCAGGGGCGTCACGGGTGCCCCCCTGACCCCTGACACTGTTCCCCTGCTCCTCTACTCCCTACAGGGGTCAGGCTGGGCAGACTCACAGGCGCCAAGGCTTTGACGTACAGATGCCTAGGCACTAAATAAATTTTTCATTAAATATTTTTTTAAATAACTTTCATTAAATATTCCTTTGATCCAGAATCATGACTTCCCATCACAATTAGAGCAGAGAGCCCATGGGACTGGTCCTTTCTCTATACAAGCCCTCCCCCCCTCCTTAACTTAGAGTTCAGGTTTCAATTGCTGTACAATGGTTTTGCTTGGTATATTATCAACTCTAATGTTACGTGTTCACTTGTCAACTTGTCTAGAGATAATAAGTTAAACACATCAAGATTTGTTATTTTACATAACATGACAGTTGAAGGTGTTCACGAAATTCTTTGTTATTACCTAAAGTATTTGAAATTCTTTTTTAAGCTCGGCCATTAGTTTCCAGTCATTTTTGCTCAGATCGTCTCTAAAATAGTCTTTACAGGCATTGATGGACTCCCGCGATATCTTGCTCACCAAAATGTCCTCGCCTTCAAAGTGGCGACCATACAACAATCCCAGTAGCTTCAGTGTAACCGAGAGTTGCGTCCAGTGACTCGGTTGACGTCAATCGTGTCGTGACGTCGATGTAATTCGACCACAAGAATGTAGACTTGGCCAAGAAAGGCGTTGACGTCTGCATCAAGATCGAGCCCGTGCCCGGCCCCCCGCTTGGGCGTGTGGCCGGGCACGGGCTCGATCTTGATGCAGACGTCAACGCCTTTCTTGGCCAAGTCTACATTCTTGTGGTCGAATTACATTGACGTCACGACACGATTGACGTCAACCGAGTCACTGGACGCAACTCTCGGTTACACTGAAGCTACTGGGATTGTTGTATGGTTGTGCTAATGATGATGATGATGATAGTGACAGTGGGGTTGTTATTAATTTTTTGTGGGTGTGGTTGTTATTATATATATATTTTTTTGTGTGTGTGGTTGTTGTTGTTATTTTTTTACACAGCACGCACGCCCTCAGCGACACACAGTAGACCTACACCTGAAGGCCATGTATACACGACACAATCGAAGTTACCATTAAGTATTACCATGCCTATACGTATCACTGACTAGGTAAAGGCAGAGTTAAATATGTCAAGACAGGTGAAAAAGCATAGTTAGTGTCACGAAGGGAATGAACTGTTATGATAGGACAGAACACGGCTTATCACAGCACACGACTGATTTATCGATATAGTCTTCACCGCCACCACCACAACCACCACCATCACATCACCACCACCACCACACCCTTTAACCCCTTCACGCCCAGATCTTTCCCTTTGATATATAAAAAAATCGTCTGTTGTTAACCATAAAATTACACAAAATAACTTAATATACCGTATTAGCTAGTGGAAAAGGATACTAAACCGAACATAACTATAAAAGCATTGCTCATATTCATAAAAATCTTCTAATGGTGGCCAAATTACAATGCAAATCACGTTCTGGGCCTCAAGGGGTTAACACAGATACCGCCAAATGTCACACCCTCGACGACAAGACTACGGCAGCTGTGTCATGACCAAGCTTAATTACCTGGCAGATTCCCTCATGGGTTATGTAAGACAGGGAATCAATGCGTCACTCACTGCTCACACCTGTTGGCACCTCAAGGTTCACGCGACTTCACTCCATCTGCTGCATGTTGTATGCACTCATTATTCAACGACCTGCATGATTTTTTGTCTTTTTGTTAAGAGAGAGAGAGAAGAGAAAGAGATGTTAAAAGAGAGAGAGAGAGAGAGAGAGAGAGAGAGAGAGAGAGAGAGAGAGAGAGAGAGAGAGGAGAGAGAGAGAAGAGAGAGAGAGAGAGAGAGAGAGAGGAGAGAGAGAGAGAGAGAGGAGAGAGTCATCATTTATCGAATTAATGTTAATTTTTGTCTTTTTGTTGAGAGAAAGAGAGGAGAGAGAGAGAGAGGAGAGAGAGAAGAGAGAGGAGAGAGAGAGAGAGAGAGAGAGAGAGGAGAGAGAGAGAGAGAGGAGGAGGAGAGAGAGAGAGAGAGAGAGAGAGAGTCAGCATTAAACGAAATGCATGTTTTATGTCGTTTTAAGAGAGAGAGAGAGAGAGAGAGAGAGAGAGAGAGAGAGAGAGAGAGAGAGAGAGAGAGAGAGAGGGGGGGGGGTACGGCAAATCCATATTACACAAGCACATCACAAGTCCTGTTGGGCATCCGGGAGGCGGGGTTGGGGGGGGTGATGGCGGCGGCAGATATAGCGGTGGAGGTGATGAAAGCGGTACTGGCAGTGGCGGTGGCGGTGGCGGTGAGAGGGTAAAGTCCTATAGGCCTAACCAACCTCATCTTGCGGCAATGGAAGATTTTCGAAATACTGAGACCTACCTATATATAGACTGTAACCCTTGATCTGACCTATACAGAGTGTGTCCTAACCTTGCCATACACTCCGTCCTATACACTGTACACACACTTCTACACACCCTCCCGCCTCACCTTATAGTAGTACTTCACTCCTAAATCAATAGACTTTTAATCAATAGATACCGTAGATAACACTATAGTCACCACCTGCACTAATGTCGTCAGGCGCCATATATTATGAATTATAGCATCACTACTGATGTGTATGTGCCACTGAAGATGATACACAATAGTTTATATCATGACTGTATAATCTACCCTGTTTCAGCGTTTATGCTTTGTATCTGTAAGTACATATATACGGTTTCAAATTTCACTGCTCGTTTTTTTTTTTGCGCGACGACAGACAGCAGCTCATCACTTTTCGGGCGGGAGGACATATATACACTAGCTGGCGACTTTAGTGTAGCCATTACTAAGGTCGCCACTCGGTTGATATTTTGATAATTTGTTCATTTACAGCCATAATATGATACAGATGAAGACAAAATGACACAGACTCTCCGGATAGCCCCTTCTAACTTTCCTGAAATCATGGATGTAAAAATGTAAGTATGAACGCCACCAAACGTTTGTAAATCGAAAAGAAACATTGTCCTGGTGACTGTAGTGTTATCTACGGTAGATATATAGGATAGGTATAAGGAAAGGATAGATAGGATAGATGGTCAGTTAATCTTGCTTCACTCTGTTTCATCGTGTCCAAACCCAACGAAACTCAAAACAAAACAAACATAGAATAAACATGAAGATCACACAATAGATTAGACTTTAATAGATTGAGTTAAATTTAATAGATAAAAACTAGATAAGTCAAAAGTGATAAGATAACAAGAAAATGGATATGTATATAGGTTGTAGAAAAAAAAGTCATGTTTACAATTTTAACTAATGTTATAGACTTTATAATGCAAGATGCAAAGAGTTGTTACGAGAGAAGAGGACACACACACTCAGAGATACACACACACACACACACACACACACACACACACACACACACACACACACACACACACACATAAAAAATCAGTATAGGCCTGAGATTTCGAAAAAAAAGAAAAAAAAGGGCTGTATGAGCAGGAGTAAGAAGGGAAGGATGGAAAAGAGAAAGAAGAGGGAAGAACAGAGAAGAGAGAGAGAGAGAGAGAGAGAGAGAGAGAGAGAGAGAGAGAGAGAGAGAGAGAGAGAGAGAGAGAGAGAGAAGAGAGAGAGAGGAGAGAAGAGAGGAGATGAGAGAGAGAGAGAGAGAAGGGGGTGGGAGAGGAGAGAGGGAGGGAACAAGCACTATATCTCTCGTTGAAAGATTGCCAAGCCTCCCGAAGCAGTAAAAGTCAGGCGGCGTGAGGAGGAAGAATTACAGGCTGGGGGAAGCGAACGTCACTTGTTTTTTTCCCTAGGCCGACCGACGCAGGAGGCTGGAGGACGGGGGGAAAAGGAAAATAGAAAGAGGGAAGGCATAGGAAGACGAAGAGGAATAATAGGAGGAGGAGGAGGAAGAGGAGGAAGAGGAGGAGGAGGAGAAAGAGGATTACATAGGATTACATAGGAATAACAGACACCAGGAGACCTATTGGTCCATAGCGAGGGTATCTGCTGAACTACATACTACTAACTATAAACTACTTGTAAGAAAACAGTTGGAAAATGATACCCTGTCCCTAAAGAGGATAGGAACATGGAAGTTTGATAGTGCAGAATGATAGGATATGAAAAATACTAACTACAACTACCACTACAACTAATCGATACGGGGGACTAGATACGAATTCGCACTATCAATACCCATTTACTTTACAGTGCGCGTCAAGTCTGTTTTTGAATGTAGTTATTGTGTTGGCTCCGACAACATTTGCTGGTAACTTGTTCCATCGATCAACGACTCTAACATTGAAATAATTTTTACGGAGATCGGTGATGCAACGTTGACCGTTTAGTTTTAAACCATTATTTCTTGTTGTCACTTGAGTTGAAAGCTCGAATAGGTTCTCTTGATTAATGACATCAAAACCTTTTAGGATCTTAAAGGTTTCTATCAAGTCCCCACGGATTCTACGATCCTTTAAGGAAAACATATTAAGTTTCCGCAGTCTCTCTTCATAAGATGAATTTCGCAGAGATGGAATTTGTTTGGTTGCTCTTCTTTGCACTGATTCCAATTTGGCTTGATCTTTTACGAAACAGGGCGACCAGAATTGAACGGCATATTCCAAGTGCGGCCTAACCAAGGACGTGTATAATTGTGTCATTACTTTCGGAGTTTTATGTTCAAAGTTACGTTTAATAAAGCCCAACATCATATTTGCCTTTTTTCTGGCAGCTAGGCAATGCGAACTGGTTTTCAGATCATTAATGATGATGACACCTAAATCCTTTTCCTGCTGTACTTCAGTTAACGATTTATTTTGCATTTGATAGTTATATTTGAGGTTATCGTTGCCTATATGCATTACTTTACATTTATCGGAATTGAATTTTAATAGCCATTTATCACTCTAATCTGATAGTTTGTCGAGATCACTTTGTATGAGTTCGCAGTTTTCTCTAGTATATGGCTTTACCGCCTAATTTGGTGTCATCTGCAAATTTGATATATTTAGATACAAGTCCGCAGTCCAGATCGTTGATATATATCAGAAAAAGAGTAGGCCCCAAGACCGAGCCCTGAGGCACCCCACTAGTGACATCTAACCAATCAGATGCCTCACCATTTATTACTACCCGTTGTTTACGATTTGAAAGCCAATCGCCAATCCATGAACATAATTGCTCTCCTATGCCATGTGCCCTTAGCTTGGTCAACAGTCGCTTATGTGGAACTGTATCGAAGGCTTTCTGAAAATCAAGGTATATTACATCCGAGGGAATTTTAGCGTCCCAGTTTGAATAAATGACATTAAAAAAATCCAGTAGGTTTGTTAAGCAAGATCTCTTATTTCGAAATCCATGCTGGGAGTTTAGTATAGAGTTATTTTCATCGAGAAAAGACACTATTTTATCCCGCAATATTTTCTCAAATAGTTTAACAATCACGGACGTTAGACTAATTGGGCGATAATTACTTGCGAGGCTCTTACTCCCTTTCTTGAATATCGGTGTAACATTAGCTAATTTCCACATACTAGGAACATTTTTTTCACTTAGCGATTTATTGAAAATAATCTTTAATGGGAGCGAAAGTTGACTGTGACATTCGCGAAGTAGTCGCGGCGAGATTTCGTCCACCCCCACGGATTTTGCTGGGTCAAGTTTCAGCAAGAGGAGGAGGAGGAGAAAGAGGAGGAGGAGGAAGAGAAAGAGGAGGAGGAGGAGGAGAAAGAGGAGGAGGAGGAGGAGGAGAAAGAGGATGAGGAGGAGGAGAAAGAGGAGGAGGAGGAGGATGGTTGCACAGCCATGCGTCGTACTTCGAGAAACGAGAAAAAAAGGAAATACGATAATAATGACGATAAAACGAGGGAAAAAGTGAGTGAGAAAGAGAGAAAAAAAAGAGAGAGAGAACTTTCTTACGTTCAAGTTTCTCTCTCCGGATGTTCTCTAATTGCCTCATATTTCTCCTGCTGTCGAGGCATTATGGCGCACAAACGTCGCCGAACGTTTCTGAACAGCAAAAACGTTGATGCAGTGAACGTCGTGCTGCAGGAATGAATCTTCTTCTGCAGCATCACTATAACATTCATTAATTTTGTGAGGCTTTCAAAAAAACTCTATGGGGGGAAAAGGAAACATTTGCAATACTATAAACAACAATGGAAACACAACACTAAAAAAATAGGAAGCAAACTTAGGACCATAATTATAAAAAAGGTCGCTTTCTCCATGCTAAATAGGGAGGTGAAATAGACTATAGTAACGATATACATGATGTTAAATTGTTCTAGATGAATCCTGACTCCCTGAGAACAATGATGGTCATGTCAGAACAGTTCCTTGTGTCAAAACTTATAGAAAAAGTGTTAACAAAACTAAGTAGAGATGCTTGAATAAACACTCAAATAGCTGGAGCATTCACATAGAGGACTGTGTGTGTGTGTGTGTGTGTGTGTGTGTGTGTGTGTGTGTGTGTTGTGTGTGTGTGTGTGTGTGTGTGTGTGTGTGTGTGTGTGTGTGTGTGTGTGTGTGTGTGTGTGTGTGTGTGTGTGCAGTGTGAGGGGAGGCGAGTGAGAAGTGTGTGGGGGGGGAAGAGAGCGGTAATGGAGGGGGGGACCACAGCTATGCGAAGGGGAAAAGAGAGAGAGAGAGAGAGAGAGAGAGGAGAGAGAGAGAGAGAGAGAGAGAGAGAGAGAGAGAGAGAGAGAGAGATGCGGAATGGACCTTTCTCACATTTGCTCTCCCCATCACACTGAATTCCTCTCACTCCACCCCCCCTCTCTCTCTCTCTCTCTCTCTCCTCTCTCTCTCTCTCTCTCTCTCTCTCTCTCTCTCTCTCTCTCTCTCTCTCTCTCTCTCTCTCAGCTGTCTTACCTTGTTCCGGGAAACTAGTTGACCCAAGTAGACAGACAGACAGACAGACAGACTGGCTAGCTTGCTCGCTCGCTCCTTTCAGCAACACAAATGGATACAGTAAAACCCGAACTCTTATAACGTTTTACGAAGTCTTACCTGCAAAAGAAGAAGAAAAAAATATATGTAAGTAAAGCTAAAAACACACATACACACACACGATAATAAATAAAAAAGATAAATATACAGAATAACGATGATAAAAGAGGTAGTTAGTAAGGCAATTCGAATAATTGTAGTACAAGAATATTCCCTTTATACTAATTATGTGCTGTGTTCCTAGCCGTCACTTGCCATACCACTCACTCACTCACCCCCCCTCCCCCACTGGTCACTGTGCCACGGGGGAGAGGGGGGTCAGGGGGGGGTTAGATAATTACAAGGATAGACGCTGAAACATGAATTAATTAGGCAACCAACATATCCTGACTTTATGATAATTACCTGCGAAGTAATTTCTGTTGTATAATTAGTAGGTTCAGTCAACATTTAATTAGCTCGATTAATACTCTAGATAGAACATTTAATAAGCGGGCGGCGAGTCAGGCGTGGCGGGCCGATAACGTGCCCGCCCGCGCCTGCCTGGTGGGCGGCTTCCGGTGGTGGGTGTGCGTCAAGGCGTGCGTCCTCTATCTGCCCCCCCCCTCCCCCCAGCTGTGTGTGTGTGTGTGTGTGTGTGTGTGTGTGTGTGTGTGTGTGTGTGTGTGTGTGTGTGTGTGTGTGTGTGTGTGTGTGCGCGCGCTGATACAGATTAATAAATAAATTGACAGCTAGATATATAGATGGATAGATAAATACACTAGGTGGCCGTAAGCATCAATGTTGCTTTCTATGGTTTGGTTTTTTTGGTTTATATTTTCTTCTCATCTTTTGCATCAGTTTCTTTCTTCTTACTAATGGTATTTGGTTTATATTTTCTATTGGTTTGGTATGGTTTCTATGGTTTTCTTTATGGTTACATGGTGTGTGGGTGGGGAGTGTCATCACGGCGGCCCGGCATGAAAGCCGCCACCGCCGGGCCATCAGGCGCCTGTACACACGTGGCTCCCGATCGCCTCTATCGCGCCGCTTTCCGGTGAAGCGCAAGTCTCGATATGATAATCGTCACATTTACCCATATTGTGAAAATAACGGACAGCACTTCCCGTGCGTAAAGGTGTGTGTACAGACAAACAAACACACACACACACACACACACACACACACACACACACACACACACACACACACACAACACACACACACACATTATATCAATATATATCTATATCTATATCTATATGGCACTCCGTAGCGCTGCAAATATATAATACATTATCGATCTGAAAAGTTAGAAATCACACCCGAATGCGCTCCGGAGAGCAAGGCAGAGTGTTCCATTCCCGTGTGAGTTGCGAAATATTCGGGAACAATTTTTTTCTTCATGTCAACTCTTCCCCTCTGCCGTCATCAGTCTTCCCCTCTGCCGTCATCAATCTAAGGAAGTGATGGATAAGTTAAATTTTGCTAAACGAGCTCTAAGCGGCCGGGCCATTTACATTGCAAAATACACACGAGTTGCGAATATTGCGACATTTCGCAATGTATAATCTCTGCTTCTCATAGTTTGGCTTGAACGTGTGTAGGCCATGTTGCCACTATGCCAACACTCACGTACAACTTGAAAGCTCTGTCTCATTCAAGAAATCTAAAGTTATTCATGCGCAAATTTCCGATGTTTGACAATGGAGAGAAAATTGTCGCCGCATCTTAACTCTAGAAAAACACACATCGCAGCGCAAAACTGATTTCCCCGTTAGATAGAACACAAAATTCCGCACGACGCATGTGGCCTGATTTATCAATTTCAGCTTTGCTGCGGAGAACGATCGCTTCAAACATTGAAAACAGTCAAAACTGCTGAACCTCTCGTTATCCAATACATCTGTCATAATTTCTTTATCACACAATAAAACTCAACAACAACACTGCAATTTATACATTTCTCGACTATCATGCGAAATTTAAGTCAGATCATTCATTACAGTCATTTTCATCATCTCGTTCAGGCATATCAATCTCTCTTTTGGTTTTCTACGTCGAGCGAAGGCCGACATGGCAGTCGTGTGTGTGTGTGTGTGTGTGTGTGTGTGTGTGTGTGTGTGTGTGTGTGTGTGTGTGTGTGTGTGTGTGTGTGTGTGTGTGTGTGTGTGTGCGTGTGTGAAAGTGTGTGTGTGTGTGTGTGTGTGTGTGTGTGTGTGTGTGTGTGTGTGTGTGTGTGTGTATGTGTGTGAAAGTGTGTGTGTGTTGTATGTGTGTGGTGTGTGTGTGTGTGTGTGTGTGTGTGTGTGTGTGTGTGTGTGTGTGTGTGTGTGTGACAGTGTGTGTGTGTGTGTGTGTGTGTGTGTGTGTGTGTGTGTGTGTGCGTGTGTGTGTGTGTGTGTGTGTGTTGTGTGTGTGTGTGTGTGTGTGAAAGTGTGTGTGTGTGTGTGTGTGTGTGTGTGTGTGTGTGTGTGGTGTGTGTGTGTGTGTGTGTGTGTGTGTGTGTGTGTGTGTGTGTGGTGTGTGTGTGTGTGTGTGTGTGTGTGTGTGTGAACCCGATAAATAAATAAAGGTACAATAAATGAACAGACACATTCATACACACATTCATAAACACATTCATACATATCTACATACGTAAATACATACATACACACATTCAAACATACATACATACATTGTGAGATATCAAATCATATCGGCGCTGCTTTGATGACGCGCGGCTCACATGAGTACTAATGCAATCTCACCTATTCTCTCTGGCGCCCCACACACACACACACACGCCTCGCACGATGAAGCAACGCACGGGAGCAATGACACCCTGGGAGGCGAGACAAACACCACCAACACCACCAACACCAACCCGCGGCAGGGACACCACGGCAGGGATACCACGGCAGGGATACCGCGGCAGGGACACCGCGGCAGGGATACCACGGCAAGGATACCACGGCAGGGACACCACGGCAGGGACACCACGGCAGGGACACCGCGGCAGGGACACCACAGCAGGGACACCGCGGCAGGGACACCACGGCAGGGACACCACGGCAGGGACACCGCGGCAGGGACACCACGACAGGGACACCACGGCAGGGACACCACGGCAGGGACACCACGGCAGGGACACCGCGGCAGGGACACCACGGCAGGGACACCACGGCAGGGACACCGCGGCAGGGACACCACGGCAGGGACACCACGGCAGGGACACCGCGGCAGGGACACCGCGGCAGGGACACCGCGGCAGGGACACCACGGCAGGGACACCGCGGCAGGGACACCACGGCAGGGACACCACGGCAGGGACACCACGGCAGGGACACCACGGCAGGGATACCGCGGCAGGGACACCACGGCAGGGACACCGCGGCAGTGACACCACGGCAGGGACAGCGCGGCAGGGATACCACGGCAGGGACACCACGGCAGGGACACCACGGCAGGGATACCACGGCAGGGACACCGCGGCAGGGATACCACGGCAGGGACACCGCGGCAGGGATACCACGGCAGGGACACCGCGGCAGGGACACAACGGCAGGGATAGCGCGGCAGGGATACCGCGGCAGGGATACCGCGGCAGGGACACCACGGCAGGGACACCGCGGCAGGGACACCACGGCAGGGACACCACGGCAGGGACACCACGGCAGGGACACCGTGGCAGGGATACCACGGCAGGGACACCGCGGCAGGGACACCGCGGCAGGGATACCACGGCAGGGACACCACGGCAGGGATACCACGGCAGGGACACCACGGCAGGGACACCACGGCAGGGACACCGCGGCAGGGATACCACGACAGGGACACCGCGGCAGAGATACCACGGCAGGGACACCACGGCAGGGACACCACGGCAGGGACA
The DNA here is from genome assembly GCA_016584305.1 of Chionoecetes opilio. NCBI lineage: Eukaryota > Metazoa > Arthropoda > Malacostraca > Decapoda > Majidae > Chionoecetes > Chionoecetes opilio. Next base: position 402,329 of record JACEEZ010019695.1, read on the forward strand.
CCGCGGCAGGGACACCGCGGCAGGGATACCACGACAGGGACACCGCGGCAGGGATACCACGGCAGGGACACCACGGCAGGGACACCACGGCAGGGACACCACGGCAGGGATACCGCGGCAGGGATACCGCGGCAGGGACACCGCGGCAGGGACACGCGGCAGGGATACCGCGGCAGGGATACCACGGCAGGGACACCACGGCAGGGACACCACGGCAGGGACACCACGGCAGGGACACCACGGCAGGGACACCACGGCAGGGACACCGCGGCAGGGATACCACGGCAGGGACACCACGGCAGGGACACCACGGCAGGGACACCACGGCAGGGATACCGCGGCAGGGAGTACCACGGCAGGGACACCGCGGCAGGGACACCACATTAGGGGCGAGAGGCAGGGATACCACGGCAGGGACACCACGACAGGGACACCGCGGCAGGGATACCACGGCAGGGACACCGCGGCAGGGATACCACGGCAGGGACACCGCGGCAGGGATACCACGGCAGGGACACCGCGGCAGGGACACCACGGCAGGGACACCACGGCAGGGACACCACGGCAGGGACACCATGGCAGGGACACCACGGCAGGGATACCACGGCAGGGACACCACGGCAGGGATACCACGGCAGGGACACCACGGCAGGGACACCACGGCAGGGACACCACGGCAGGGATACCACGGCAGGGACACCACGGCAGGGACACCACATTAGGGGCGAGAGGCAGGGCAGGGTGTAGGGCGGAAAACACGAACTAAACAGGAGTGTGACAGGGAGGGAAGGGGAGGGGACAAGGGCATGCATAACAGGGGGAAGGGGGAGTACGTGCCACGAAGAAGGGATTGGAGAGGGAGGGAGGGAGCATGATAGACACATACTATTTATTAGATACATTTTTACCTCCGCCAACGAAGTTGGAGGGGTTATGTTTTCACCTCGATCTGTCTGTCTGTCTGTCTGTCTGTCTGTTTGTTAGTGTACAGGATTTCTCGAAAGTTACGAATAGATTTGGACCAAACTCGGTATACCAAGTCTATTTGGTATAAGGAAGAACTGATTTAATTTTGGATGAAATCTATTGACAACTGTTGCCATGGCAACCAATTGATGAAATATTCGGCCGGAGGTATGCGCTCATACTGAGTGCATATATATAATATAAATATATATATATATCATGCAACCAATTGATGAAATATTCGGGCGGAGGTATGCGCTCTACTGAGTGTCCCCCCCCCCCCCTAGTTTAAATTTGCGTTAGTACTTAAGTTCCTTCCTGTTGTTGTTTTTCCTGTATGCCTTCGGGTGAGAATAACATTATTATTATTATTATTATTATTAATAAAAACAGACACACAACCAGGGAGACCAACAAACGAAGAGGTCATGGCGTGGAGGAGATAAGATGTAACAGGAGTAGGGGCGACGGAGAGCAGGAGGAGGAGGAGGAGGAGGAGGAGGAGGAGGAGGAGGCTTGGAGGAGGAGGAGGAGGAGGAGGAGGAGGAGGAGGAGGAGGAGGAGGAGGCTTGCAGAAGGAGGAGGAGGTGGAGGAGGAGGAGAAGGCTTGCAGAAGAAGGAGGAGGTGGAAGAGGAGGAGGAGGAGGCTTGGAGGAGGAGGAGGAGGAGGAGGAGGCTTGGAGGAGGAGGAGGAGGAGGAGGAGGAGGAAGGCGTGGCGGGGCGTGGCATGAAGAAAGAAGTGAGGCGTTCTGCTCTTGCCTCCCAGCCTTCTGCTATTGATTTTTCCTCGGCCTCAGTTGTCGCCCTAAATTAACTAGGGAGGCCTATCACTGCCTGCTGCCGGCCACTACCCCCCCCCCCCCTTAAACCCGCCTCCTTTCCTCCATCCACCCTTGCTTTTCCTTGGTGTGTGTGTGTGTGTGTGTGTGTGTGTGTGTGTGTGTGTGTGTGTGTGTGTGTGTGTGTGTTTGTATATGTGTCAGTGTTTGTTTTATTGTATCCTTGTGTCTGTTTGTCTGCCTGTCTGTCACGTATGTAGCTGTATCAACATCAACAGGCAATCAACACACAAGTACTGTACGTGTATGCGTTATATGAGGTTACTGCTGTTCGCTCTTCCTCACCAACTTTCCAGCTTTCTCCTAGACACTACAGCGACATGTGTTCATCAGTAGTCTGTTCTTTATATTACGTAAAGCATTCAGCATCTAACTATATAAGGAGGATAGAGAGAAGAGTCGATGTAGAGGATAGAGAGAAACGATAAGATAAGATAAGATTTTCATCCTATCTAGACACTTTGCAAGTACCAACTACAAGGTTATTGACTATACAAAGCGCCGCCACGTCAGCACGAACTAGGCGGACTCAAACCGCTGACCGAATGCACAGGGACGCTGCACATTGCGAGCTCACGTCTCTACCAACCTTGCCACCCTGACGGGCAGAGAGAGAAGAGTCAATGTAGAGGATAGAGAGAAAAGAGTCAGTGTAGAGGATAGAGAGAGAAGAGTCAGGATACAGAGAGAAGAGTCAGTGTAGAGGATAGAGAGAGAAGAGTCAGTGTAGAGGATAGAGAGAGAAGAGTCAGTGTAGAGGATAGAGAGAAAAGAGTCAGTGTAGAGGATAGAGAGAGAAGAGTCAGGATACAGAGAGAAGAGTCAGTGTAGAGGATACAGAGAGAAGAGTCAATGTAGAGGATAGAGAGAGAAGAGTCAGGATACAGAGAGAAGAGTCAGTGTAGAGGATAGAGAGAGAAGAGTCAGTGTAGAGGATAGAGAGAGAAGAGTCAGTGTAGAGGATAGAGAGAAAAGAGTCAGTGTAGAGGATAGAGAGAGAAGAGTCAGTGTAGAGGATAGAGAGAAAAGAGTCAGTGTAGAGGATAGAGAGAGAAGAGTCAGTGTAGAGGATAGAGAGAGAAGAGTCAGTGTAGAGGATAGAGAGAAAAGAGTCAGTGTAGAGGATAGAGAGAGAAGAGTCAGTGTAGAGGATAGAGAGAGAAGAGTCAATGTAGAGGATAGAGAGAGAAGAGTCAATGTAGAGGATAGAGAGAGAAGAGTCAGTGTAGAGGATACAGAGAGAAGAGTCAGGATACAGAGAGAAGAGTCAGTGTAGAGGATAGAGAGAGAAGAGTCAGTGTAGAGGATAGAGAGAGAAGAGTCAGTGTAAAGGATAGAGAGAGAAGAGTCAGTGTAGAGGATAGAGAGAGAAGAGTCAGTGTAGAGGATAGAGAGAGAAGAGTCAATGTAGAGGATAGAGAGAGAAGAGTCAATGTAGAGGATAGAGAGAGAAGAGTCAGGATACAGAGAGAAGAGTCAGTGTAGAGGATAGAGAGAGAAGAGTCAGTGTAGAGGATAGAGAGAGAAGAGTCAGTGTAAAGGATAGAGAGAGAAGAGTCAGTGTAGAGGATAGAGAGAGAAGAGTCAGTGTAGAGGATAGAGAGAGAAGAGTCAATGTAGAGGATAGAGAGAGAAGAGTCAATGTAGAGGATAGAGAGAGAAGAGTCAGTGTAGAGGATACAGAGAGAAGAGTCAATGTAGAGGATAGAGAGAGAAGAGTCAATGTAGAGGATAGAGAGAGAAGAGTCAATGTAGAGGATAGAGAGAGAAGAGTCAGGATACAGAGAGAAGAGTCAGTGTAGAGGATAGAGAGAAAAGAGTCAGTGTAGAGGATAGAGAGAGAAGAGTCAGGATACAGAGAGAAGAGTCAGTGTAGAGGATAGAGAGAGAAGAGTCAGTGTAGAGGATACAGAGAGAAGAGTCAGTGTAGAGGATACAGAGAGAAGAGTCAATGTAGAGGATAGAGAGAGAAGAGTCAATGTAGAGGATAGAGAGAGAAGAGTCAGTGTAGAGGATACAGAGAGAAGAGTCAATGTAGAGGATAGAGAGAGAAGAGTCAGTGTAGAGGATACAGAGAGAAGAGTCAATGTAGAGGATAGAGAGAGAAGAGTCAATGTAGAGGATAGAGAGAGAAGAGTCAATGTAGAGGATAGAGAGAGAAGAGTCAGGATACAGAGAGAAGAGTCAGTGTAGAGGATAGAGAGAAAAGAGTCAGTGTAGAGGATAGAGATAGAATAGTCAGGATACAGAGAAAAGAGTCAGTGTAGAGGATACAGAGAGAAGAGTCAGTGTAGAGGATACAGAGAAAAGAGTCAGTGTAGAGGATAGAGAGAGAAGAGTCGATGTAGTCCTGCGTTATAAGACCTCTATCAGTGAAGACAGAAGTAGTAAGTTAAAAATGACTAATAGACAAAATTCCACATGCAGAGACAGCGAGAAATCAGTGGCCATCATACGTATTTCACTTCTAAATTACAGTAACTATCTTATTTCACTTAAATAATTCGCAATATACCTTTAAAACATTTGAATTTAGTCTCCTTGGAATTGATGTGTGTGTGTGTGTGTGTGTGTGTGTGTGTGTGTGTGTGTGTGTGTGTGTGTGTGTGTGTGTGTGTGTGTGTGTGTGTGTGTGTGTGTGTGTGTGTGTGTGTGTGTGTGTGTGTGTGTGTGTGTGTGTGTGTGTGTGTGTGTGTGTGTGTGTGTGTGTGTGTGTGTGTGTGTGTGTGTGTGTGTGTGTGTGTGTGTGTGTGTGTGTGTGTGTGTGTGTGTGTGTGTGTGTGTGTGTGTGTGTGTGTGTGTGTGTGTGTGTGTGTGTTGTGTGTGTGTGTGTGTGTGTGTGTGTGTGTGTGTGTGTGTGTGTGTGTTGTGTGTGTGTGTGTGTGTGTGTGTGTGTGTGTGTGTGTGTGTGTGTGTGTGTGTGTGTGTGTGTGTGTGTGTGTGTGTGTGTGTGTGTGTGTGTGTGTGTGTGTGTGTGTGTGTGTGTGGTGTGTGTGTGTGTGTGTGTGTGTGTGTGTGGTGTGTGTGTGTGTGTGTGTGTGTGTGTGTGTGTGTGTGTGTGTGTGTGTGTGTGTGTGTGTGTGTCAAGGCCCACAGTGTTACCTTGACGTGCCAAAACACCAGCACACAGGTCACCGTGGTGGCAATAACAACACATTCCCTGCTGTACTACTGGCTCGACTTTCTGTCTACAACAAAAACAACACTACAAGTACACACGGCTGAGTTTAAAAAGTGAGCCGCAGAGTCGCCATGGCATCAAGTCCTTCCTCTGCGTGTCTGTTTACTCTGTTACCTTGAGGGAATGCCGGGATTAATTTCTTATTTATCACCAGGGAAAAGATGCTTCATAAAATGGAATTCCTTTTAATTGCTTCCTCGTCCCTCGCCAAACCATTCCGGTCAATGGTTGTGTTGTTAAGTACTCTTCAAATAATTGGTCTTATTACTACAGCAGTTCATGTTGTCACACTACTAAGAGTACACACACACATACACACACACACACACACACACACACACACACACACACACACACACACACACACACACACACACACAGACACACACACACACACACACACGAACACACACACATAATAAAACATAAATCGTGGTAAGAAATAAATCAAAATGCTCTACTCTTCCGCGGGTGTTGTGATGCTCGTGAATTGTGGCCATTTTAGTGAGAGAGAAGTAGTGATGTCTTCCGTAGATATTATTTTCGTTTTTTATCATATGAGAGAGAGAGAGAGAGAGAGAGAGAGAGAGAGAGAGAGAGAGAGAGAGAGAGAGAGAGAGAGAGAGAGAGAGAGAGAGAGAGAGAGAGGAGAGAGAGAGGAGAGAGGAGAGAGAGAGAGGGGGGGGGGGGGGGGGGAGAACAAAAAAGTCTTGGCAACGCACTGTTCTACCACTTCATAAATTCTCCCGCTTATTTTCTTACTAGCTGCAAAGCCGCCCTCCGGGCGGACTTTTTGGCTAGCTCCTGCGGAGGGCTATTGTGTTTATATTTATTATATTTATATTGTGTTTATATAATTTGTATTGTGTGCGGAGGGCACCTGTGTTTGGTGGGCCGAAGGCCCACCAAACACAGACTCTCCAGATAGCCCTTCTAACTTTCCTGAAATCATGGATGTAGAAATGTATGTATTAACGCCTTACCCATCACCCCCCACCCATTCACTCACCCATTATCCATCACCCCCCACCCATTCACTCACCCATTACCCATCACCACACACCCATTCACTCACCCATTACCCATCACCTCCCACCTATTCCCTCACCCATCACCCATCACCCCCCACCCATTCACTCACCCATCACCCCACACCCATTACCCATCACCCCACCCATTCACTCACCCATTACCCATCACCCTACATCAAGGTTTCCTCAATTCTCGCAACCCACATTTTTTTCCTCACAATTCTCGCTAATAGGCTGCTAAAAAAAAAGAAGAAGAAGTGATCGGATCATCTCATAAGTGGGCTTAAAAGTTGCCCCTGGTCGAGCTGGTTCCAAAACTGTGCCATATGAGGGGATTGGGGCACTGGGGGCGGCACCTATCGCGGACACACACACGCACAGACAGACACACACACACTTTCGCTTATATTATTATAGATGAGTTTCCGAGGTTTTTTATATAGACCTATTATTGCAGTGAGGGGATAAGGGAGGGGAGGGGGTGGGGAAGGTAGGGGGAGGGGGAGGGGAAGGTAGGGGGAGGGGAAGGTAGGGGGAGGGGACGGTCGTGGTAGTGGTGGGGGCAGAAGAAGTAAGATTTAAACAGTGAACATTTACTGCCTTAATTCATCTACCTTTTAAGCAATATGTAACTGTTGTGTAGCTGTGAATAATAACTGTTTGAATAAAAGAAAAGAAGAAAGAAAGAATATCTGTCCCTTCTGTGCATCGGGGTTTAGTCTGATCTAAACCTCGTTACGTCAGTAGTATCGATTCTACCTGCCTAAACAAAATACCTGCGTCGCATAGGTAACGTACGGGATAGTTCCTGGCGCCTAACTGGATTACCTAACCCTAGTATTATATAACCCACGAACCTATTTCCTTTTCCCATTGTACGTAGAGTTAATGAAGAAATATTCACTCCACTTACTCTCCTTGCCTTTCTCCAATTTCTCCTTTTTCATCCATTCCATTCCCTATTTTTCCCTCTTTTTTTCCATTTTATTCCCTATTTTTCCTCTTTTTTTCCATTTTATTCCCTTTTTTTTCCATTTTATTCCCTATTTTTCCTCTTTTCTTCCATTTTATTCCCTATTTTTCCTCCATTCCATTCCCAATTTTTCCTCCTTTTCCCATTTCCTCCTTATTCCTCCATTCCATTCCCTATTTGTTCCTCCATTTTCCTTCATTTAATTTCTTAATTTTTCCTCCTTTTCCCATTTCCTAATTTTTCCTTCATTCCATTCCCTATTTTTTCCTCCTTTTTCAATTTCTTCCATTTCATTTCTGATTTTTTCCTCCATTCCATTCCCTATTTTTTCTTTTTTCCCCATTCCATTTCCTATATTTTCCTCCTTTCTCCATTTCTTCCTTATTCCTTCATTCCATTCCCGATTTTTTCCTCCTTATTCCTTCATTCCATTCCCGATTTTTTCCTCCTTATTCCCTCATTCCATTCCCGATTTTTCCTCCATATTCCCTCATTCCATTCCCGATTTTTCCTCCTTATTCCTTCATTCCATTCCCGATTTTTTCCTCCTTATTCCCTCATTCCATTCCCGATTTTTCCTCCTTTCTCCATTTCCTTTCATGAGGAGTAATACATTTTGCTCCATTACTGATCTAGATTATATTGGCCTCTTGTAGTTTCCTTATTTTCTTATGTTTTTAT
>JACEEZ010019695.1:417500-427500 GCA_016584305.1 Chionoecetes opilio
GGGCACCACGCACTCTATTCACCCCTAGCCCTATTACCCTTCAGATGATTGCTTTATATCTCTCTATTCAAACTTTTCCCTATAATGGATCACGAGTTTCCTTCCTCTCTCTCTCTCCCTCCTTTTAGAGTCACGAAGGTTATATTATAATGTATATTATAGTGTTAGGTGTATGTTTTATTAGGTGAATATTATGTTATTATAGTTAGTGTATATCATAGCGTATATTATAGTGTAATAGGATATATTATTTTTTATAGTGTATATTATAGTGTCAGGTATATGTTTTATTAGGTGAATAATATATGTTATTATAGTTAGTGTATATTATAGTGTATATTAGTGTTATAGGTTATATTATAGTGTATATTATAGAGTTATAGGTTATATTATACCGTAGATAACACTTTAGTCGCCACCTGCAGTGATGTCGCCAGCCGCCATATATTACGAATTATAGCATCACTACTGATTTGTATGTGCCACTAAAGATGATATACAGTAGTTTATATCATGACTGTATAATCTACCATGTTTCAGCGTTGTTTTATGCTTTGTATCTGCAAGTATATACCGTTTCAAATTTCGCTACTCGTTTTTTTTTCGGGCGACGACGACAGCGGCGAGGACACTCAGTAAATAAACACTAGATGGCGACCTTAGTGTAGCCCGTTAACAACGTCGCCACTCGGTTTTATATTTGCAATTTGTTCATTTATAGCCATAATATGACACAGATGAAGACACAGAATGACACAGACTCTCCAGATAGCCCCTCCTAACTTTCCTGAAATCATGGATGTAGAAATGTAAGTATTAACGCCACCACACGTCTGTAAATAAAAAAAAACGTTGTACTGGCGACTTTAGTGTTATCTACGATAGTGCATATTATAGCGTTATAGGTTACACAGCGCGCCAAAATATTGTTCGCCGCATCATAAAAGACGCTCCCATAAGGGAATTCTGAAAATGTACTCTATAGCAGCCTAGTGACTTCTGAGAGATATCCTACATATGGCAGCATGTTTAAAGCACGGGCAGTCCATCAAGACCGTTGAGGAATGTTCAGATGACACTTGTCAATTATATAATTATAGACGAAGCATTTTGAAAAGGATCGCCTCACTCCCCGCGAGTAATTTAAACAGACGCGCGTTGGTATAACTATAATTATTTTCATAATGGGTAGCAAGAAAGACCTAACAAAGGAGCAAATTAAAGTTATTGTGACTCTACACAAGGCAGAGAGGCCAGAGGAAGAAATATCAAGGATTGTGGGTGTTACGGGGAGATGTGTGATGAAGTGAGTGGAGTGTTTCATGAACGTGGCGGGGTGGCAACACCGTAACATAAAGAAGTGGCCACAGCGAGGATGTAAATGTCATATCGTAATGATTTTGATAATCTGATAGCCCCATTCAATCCCTACAGTTTCAGCGTAAAAAGGCAAAGGTAAATGCAGTTCAGATGACAGCAGACAAATTTCCTTGTTATCGAGAGTCCGGGTGACTCTCCCGCCGCACGCACGCCGCATCCGAAACCTACGGGTTTCTACGGGCTCGCTCGTCCTTCGCCGATTAAGGCGTTTTACTGGTAGGGTATATTATAGTGTATATCATAGTGTTTGTAGGTTATATTATAGCGTATATTATAGTGTATGTGGTTTGTTATTTTGGTTTGTGTGTATTTCATGTGTATTTCATGTATGGTGATGCATTGGTAACATGAGAAATGACTTTTGAGGAGAATAATCATGTTTTGTGTTGTGATAAAGAGCAAAGAGTGTTTTCCCGTTGCATCAAACATTATATCTGTGCATTCCTCCTCCTCCTCCCCCTCCTCCTCCTCCTCTTGCTCTTTCTCCTCCTCCTCTTGCTCTTCTTCTTCTTCTTCCTTCTGTACACCACACCCATACTTCCCACTCTCCCCTACCACCACCACACCACCAATGCACCCCTCACCACTCCCCCCCCTCCCCTACCACACCCCCTCTCTACCCCCCCCTCCCCTACCACACCCCCTCTCTGCCCCCCCCCCCCCAAGGGCCGTTAAAACGAAACTGACCCACATTTTTTAATCTTGCGGTCAGACCTTGACTCCCGAACCTTCCCCTAACCCCCCCCTCCCCCTCCAGACCCACACCCTCACCCCATAGGCCTATATATTCATGGGTCCTCCTCGGCGGCGGCATGCAAATCAGAAACGATAATAAAAATCCCCCCCCTTAAAAAAAATAAAAAAGAGATGGAGGAAATGAGCACGCAACCGTAAAATTTTGGCCGCAGAAAAACCGACCGCAGTAATGCCCAAAATCGGTCTATACGTACCCCTACCTGCCTGTCTAACACCCCCCCCCTACATACCTTGCCCTAGGACCCCTGTTTAAAACCCCCGCCCTGCATTTGTACCCCTGCTAACCTAAATCTCCCCCAACAACTTCCATCTTGTCCTCAATTCCTACCCTCACTTACCCCTTAAATTTGCTACGACCCCCTCCCCGAACACACTACCTACACCCTCAACCCACACACACACACACACACACACACACACACACACACACACACACACACACACACACACACACACACACACACACACACACCTAAAAAACTACATTACATCAGTTTATCTCAGTTCTCATCTAGTAGCGAAGAGGAGAGGGAGTAAAAAAAATCTTTGCATGTTGTCGGCAGGTGGTAAAACGGCGAGAGCGGCTGGGAGGTGAAAGGCGGGAGAGAGGGAAGCAGCGGGACAATGCAGGAAGGTGGTGGTGGACTGAGGTGATGGCTGGGATGTACAAGAGAGAGGGCAACAGTACTGGTGGTGGTGGTGGTGGTGGTGGAAAAGGTTGGGAGGGGTACAATGATGGGGGGAGTAAAAGAGAGAGAGAGAGAGAGAGAGAGAGAGAGAGAGAGAGAGAGAGAGAGAGAGAGAGAGAGAGAGAGAGAGAGAGAGAGAGAGAGAGAGAGAGAGAGAGAGAGAGAGAGAGAGAGAGAGGAAACAGCACTGAAATCAGAAAAATAATTGAAATAGATGAGCAATGATGGAAGAGAGAAGAAGGATAAGTCGAACATTACTACTACTAATAATGATGATGATAATGATAACAGTAATGATAAAAAGGATAATACGAAAGAAGGAAACGGATACACACACACACACACACACACACACACACACACACACACACACACACACACACACACACACACACACACACACACACACACACACACACACACACACACATCACTACACCAAACCCAAATAAGTAAAAAAATTGCAAAACCCTAAAAAAAAGAAAATCACCAACCAACACACAGACAAACAAACGGACACACGAACAGCTATAAACTGACTATATACATAAATTCATTCATTATTCATAGACTTTATATATACATACTTAATACTACAAGCAAAACGAGGCTGAAGCAAAACCCTACACACACACATAAGGAAGAAAGAAAGAAAAGTGCGAGGCTACAACAACCTTACATAGAGGAGGAAGAGGCTATAGTGGGGGAGTAAGTGTTTGGAGATGGGAATGTGGGAGAAACAAAAAGAACAATCAACAGTTTTTGGATGACCAGAGAAAATAAGAGGAAAGAAAGAGAAAGAAATTAAAAGACAGAATAAGAGAAGACAACTACCTAAAGACCAAGACAGCAAGAAGAGACACATCAGGGAGTGCCGATGAAAAAGGCCAGACTCCCGACCCACAACTGTACTGAACTGAACAGGACAAAATCCCTTACTCCAAGAACTCAAACCAAAAACAATACCGTCCCTGCACCGTCTCTTTACCTCCCCTTGTCACCTTTCCCTCCTGTCCCTTGTCCCTCTGTCCCCCTGTCCCTCTCCTGTCCTCCAGCCGTCACCCTGCTGCTCCCCAAGGCCCATTGTCACCCGCCAGGCCTCGGGATGCAGTGGGAAACACGTCTATTATTTGGCACCACCCGTAAGTCTTGTCCCGTCAGAAGCACGGAAGGAAAATGCATTGATGGTTGTGCTCTTGAGGCTCGGCGAATATGGTGGATGAGGAAAGGAGGAGGAGGAGGAGGAGGAGGAGGAGGAAGAGGTAGGAGGAGGAAGAGGAAGAGGAAGAGGAGGAGGAGGAGAAGGAGGAAGAAGAAGGAGGAGGAAGAGGAAGAGGAGGAGGAGGAGGAGGAGGAGAAGAGGAGGAAGAGAAGAGGAAGAGGAAGAGAGGAGGGAGGAGAGGAGGAGGAGGAGGAGGAGGAGGAGGAGGAGGAGGAGGAGGAGAAGAAGGAGGAGGAAGAGGAGGAGAGCTGCTTTTGGTATATACGGTTATAATTGAAGAGAAGAGAAAAAAGGAGATAAATGATGGAGTAAGAAGAGAATAAAAGAACAGGAAAGGATGGAAAGTGTGTGTGTGTGTGTGTGTGTGTGTGTGTGTGTGTGTGTGTGTGTGTGTGTGTGTGTGTGTGTGTGTGTGTGTGTGTGTGTGTGTGTGTGTGTGTGTGTGTGTGTGTGTGTGTGTGTGTGTGTGTGAAAAAACGAGAAAGTGAAGGAGGGCAAATAATAGCTTGGGAAGACACTAAAATGGCCTATGACACTTTTTTTTCCCCTTGAGTGTGATGTGTGTGTGTGTGTGTGTGTGTGTGTGTGTGTGTGTGTGTGTGTGTGTGTGTGTGTGTGTGTGTGTGGTGTGTGTGTGTGTGTAAGCCTCTTTATGACCTACTGCACCATATACAAGAAATAAATCCCCTCAAAGACCGTAAAAAAGGACTTCTCTCTTCTCTCTCTCTCTCTCTCTCTCTCTCTCTCTCTCTCTCCTCTCTCTCTCTCTCTCTCTCTCTCTCTCTCTCATCTATTCACACTATCCGTTCGTCTTCCTCTCCGACTCGTTATTTTTTTTTTAGTACTCTTTTTCCTCCTCCTCCTTCCTCCTCCCTCTTCTCCTCCTCCTCCTCCTCCTCCTCCTCCTCCTCCTCCTCCTCCTCCTCCTACATCTCCTTCTCCCTCCGTAGCAAATAGGAGAAAGTCAGAGAGAGAGAAGGAAGGACATCAGAGGGAAAAAAAATGTCCTGGTGCATTGTGTATGGTAATTCGACCTTTTTTTTTACCCTCCCTCCTTACCTTCTTACTGAGGACAGCAGAGAGGCAGGGAGGCAGGGAGGCTGAAGTGCATGTCCTCTCTCTCTCTCTCTCTCTCTCTCTCTCTCTCTCTCTCTCTCTCTCCTCTCTCTCTCTCTCTCTCTCTCTCTCTCTCTCTCTCTCTCTTTTCCTCCTTCGCCAACCGTCCTCCTCTCACTCACTCTCACACGCTGTCACCAGTAAGCTTTTTCCACTTCCCCAAAATGGCATCTTGTTTCCCTGTTTCCCCTCTTATTAACTTAGAGGGGAAGGAAGGCTAAGGAGGAAGGAAGACTAGTAAGGCTATTGTGTGTGGGTGTGATGAGGGGAATAATGAAGGACGACGAGGAGATAATAACAGTAATGAGGAGGAAGAGGATGTAGAAAAAGAAAATATGGATAGAGGGAGAGTCTTAGGGTAAATATATGCTGTGTGATGATTTTTAGTGATGATGCAATGTATAGTAGTGGTGATGGTGGTGTTAAGTATGTATAGACGGTATATTAAGTATGTCTTACGGTATCGATAAATGTGTGAGGTTTATTAGTGATGATGCATAGTTGTATAGTGGTGGTAGTAATGGTAGTGTTTTAAGAGTGTTCATGATAAGTACTGGTTTATATGGTTAACACAAGGGTAACTATACGAGTCAGGATGCGATGGAAGGAACAGAGGTAGAAAAATCAAAGAACTACAGCGAATGATTAAAAAAACTTGATGATTTTACTACTACTACCACTACCATTAATACTACTGCTACTACTACTACTACTACTACTACTACTACCATTAATACTACTGCTACTACTACTACTACTACTACTACTACTACCACTACCATTAATACTACTGCTACTACTACTACTACTACCATTAATACTACTGCTACTACTACTACTACTACTACTACTACCACTACCATTAATACTACTGCTACTACTACTACTACTACTACTACTATACTACAACTACCACTACCACTATCCCCCCCTCTCTCTCTCTCTCTCTCTCTCTCTCTCTCTCTCTCTCTCTCTCTCTCCCTCTCCCCCCCCCCCCGGTGCGGCTGATCTGCATTGATGCCATTAAGATGCAAACAGCGACGCGGGTGATTTTCAGGCTGAACGGCGAACCCCAAAATGTAAATGGAGAGAGAGAGAGAGAGAGAGAGAGAGAGGAGAGAGAGAGAGAGAGAGAGAGAGAGAGAGAGAGAGAGAGAGAAGAGGAGAGAGAGAGAGAGAGAGAGAGAGAGAGAGAGAGAGAGAGAGAGAGAGAGAGAGATTGGCGTAGATTGGTTCCAGTTTAATAATAATGATAACAACAACAATGATGATGATAATAATGATAATAATAATAATAACAATAGCTATAGCAATACAAGAAAATAATAGCCCTATAGTGTTGATGGAGGCTGTGCTGATGTAAAGGCGCAGGAATCATGATCAGTTTTTTTTTTTTGTCCTACATTCGTCAGTCTGCGAGAGAGAGAAGGAGAGAGAGGGAGAGAGAGAGAGAGAGAGAGAGAGAGAGAGAGAGAGAGAGGAGAGAGAGAGAGATTATACCCTCGTCAATCTGCAGTCCGGCAAAGAGACACCGCGGGAGGGCATGAGTGAAGGGAAGGAGGAGGCGGGAGGGAGGGGAGGGGGGAAAGGAGACAGAGAGGGAGGGGCGCGGCCATGCATATTTGCAGGACTGGCTAGGAGGTCTCGAGGACTTTTTAGGCCTATAGACCTTATGTGTGTGTGTGTGTGTGTGTGTGTGTGTGTGTGTGTGTGTGTGTGTGACTGTGTGTGTGTGTGTGTGTGTGTATCATGTGTTAAATACTCACAGACACAATACGTAATAGCAAAAAAAAAAGTAAATCGTGTAGGCTGGAGAGGCGTGGTAGGTAGTAGGCCTAACGGAGATGCACAGGCGACCCCGGTATACAGACGCCCTACTGCCTACACGCCCCCCCCCCGCCCCCCCTCCTACGACGCCTACCTCAGAAGGGTGTGAATTATACCTGCCATTACCTCACCACGCCCCTGGAGGGTAGGGTGTCGGGGGCGTGAGGGGCGGGACGCTATAGGGGGTCACGCCCTTCCGCTACTCTCAGTGCTGTGTTTTTTAGGCGTAGCGGCGGTGCGGGTGGTGACGTCACGGGTGCATTTGTGCCTCGCGGTCTGAAGGCGCCTCACCAAATTAGGTTGTGACCCACGTGGTGACAGGAATAGTTGTAGTAGGATAGTTAATAATAATAGTTAGTAGTAGTTTGTAGTAGCAATAGCAGTTTGACAGAGCAATAGTTATAGTTGAATAGTTAATATTTTGACAGAGGAATAGTTATAGTCAAATAGTTAATAATAGCTAATAGTTTGACAGCGGAATAGTTATAGCAAAATGGTTAATAATAATATTTAATAGTAATAGTCGAGGTTGTTATCGTGTCTCTCCTCAAGCTTTGTGTTAAAAGAACAGCTGAGGTTGTTATCATAGACATTCCTTAAGCTTTGTGGTAATAGAGGAATAGTCGATCATGTCTCTCCTCAAGCTTTGTGGTGACATGAATAGTGAGGTTGTTATCATGTCTCTCCTCAAGCTTTGTGTTAAAAGAACAGCTGAAGTTGTTATCATAAGACATTCCTCAAGCTCATCCCTCTGACACTCAACTCACACACTCATCCGAGATTCTGATGCAACCAAATCAGCGATGAAATCTAACTTGAACCTAAGACCACAAATTAAATCGCCTGACCTGCTTATATGTGGCACATTTTTCTATACATTATGTCTTGAAAATGACGGAAAAAATGGTGGAGGTGGTGGTGGTGGTGGTGGTGGGGGTGGGGGTGGAAGTGGTGGTGGTAGTGGTGGTGGTGGTGGTGGTGGAGGTGGTGGTGGAAGTGGGTGGGGTGGAAGTGGTGGTGGTAGTGGTGGTGGTGGAGGTGGAAGTGGTGGTGTTGGTGGTGGTGGTGGTGGTGGTAGTGGTGGTGTTGGGGGCCGGAGGTGGTGGTGGTGGTGGCGTTTACAAGTTTATTGAGAAAAAGGGGAAGGAAATTACAAAGACGGGGGGGGGGGGGGGGGGGTGAGTCAGTATAAACAAAAGTTAAAGAAAAACTGAAATACAGAAACAGAATAAATAAAAGTTGCCGGGCGATCCGACTTGCTATTTTTCAACAGTCACAATAATGGTGTATCAATATTGCATGGTTATGAAAGGGAATTATATCATGAGACAGAAAAACAAAACAAAGTGGTGGTGGTGGTGGTGGCGGTCAGGATAAGAAACGCGATAAGAAAGCTTGTATAGAGTCGGGGCAGCCCTAACAGGTGTGTGTGTGTTGTGTGTGTGTGTGTGTGTGTGTGTGTGTGTGTGTGTGTGTGTGTGTGTGTGTGTGAAGAAGACTTTAAAACCAAAACATCCTCTGAAACGACCAACCTTTATCTGTGTACAGGACGACCTTGCCCCCCCCCCCCTCTGCTCCCCTCCCCCCCTGTTCCCCCCTGCCCCCCACATCCTTCAGGCATAAGCTAATGAACTGACGGAGGGGATTTAAATGTCGCAACCAACTAACTAACGCCTCCACAGGTAACACAAAATAAACAGGTAACACAAGATTAACAGGTAACTCAAGATTAACAGGTAACTCAAGATTAACAGGTAACTCAAAATTAACACAGGCGACGCAAAGGACAAGGCGAAGGTTACCTGATAATAATAATGAAGGAATGAAGAAGGTAATGAAAGCAATGATAGGCCTACTCATAATAATAATAATAATAATAATGATACTACTACTACTACTACTACTATACTACTACTACTACTACTACTATACTACTACTACTACTATTACTACTACTACTACTACTAATGATGATAATGAAGCAAGCAAGAAGGTGATGAATGCAATGATACTTATGATGAATTCAAACCCCCCGAAGATAATGTTACTGAAGACGCCTGAATAGTATGTAACAAAGCCTTTAAATAAGTGTGTTAATAATATATAAATAGGTGTATAACGCTAGTATAGGTGCTAATAAATAGGTGTACATGAATTAAAAGGCTCTGGTATGTACAGTTCACCTAATTAAAGTTATGAAATAGGACGTGTAGTAATCGCACACAACATAATATTTGGAGTATATATATAAAAAAAAAAAAAGGTAAACAAAAGGTGAAGGTAAACAAAAAAAAGGTAAATAAAAGGTGAAGGTAAACAAAAAAAGTAAACAAAAGGTGAAGGTAAACAAAAAAAGGTAAACAAAAGGTGAAGGTAAACAAAAAAAGGTAAATAAAAGGTGAAGGTAAACAAAAAAAGTAAACAAAAGGTGAAGGTAAACAAAAAAAGGTAAACAAAAGGTGAAGGTAAACAAAAAAAGGTAAACAAAAGGTGAAGGCAAACAAAAAAAGGTAAACAAAAGGTGAAGGTAAACAAAAAAAAGTGTCAAAATTAGTGATAACAGAAAAAAAATGAGTTCGTGAATCTTTTATTTATAGGAATTGACGCCCATGGATTCGATCATAAAAAGTCAAATCATAAAACCAGAAACAAATAATACAAATTCTAATAAATAAATAAATAGACACTGACAATATTATAGTAATGAAGAGAAATTAGGTAATCAAATAAAATGACCATAACAAGAGTCCCTTTAAAACGGATGGAGATTAAGAAGGGGGGAAGGGAAGAGGGGGGAGGGGGAGGGCAGACACGCTATTTAAATGATGCAAGACGCCTCGGCAACAGATAGGTTATACCACACCGGGGGATTTCAGATGAAGGTTGAGAAAGAGGGTCGGTCACACACACACACACACACACACACACACACACACACACACACACACACACACACACACACACACACACCACACACACACACACACCACACACACACACACACACACAC
>JACEEZ010019695.1:432500-435000 GCA_016584305.1 Chionoecetes opilio
ATCACCACTCCCAAACCCCACCACCATCATCATCACCACTCCCATACCCCACCACCACCCCCACCACCATCACTAACAAATCACCACCCCTCCACCCACCACCCACCACCCACAACCTAACACAAAAACAAACAGCTAATACCATCTTTACAAAAGGAAAGAAGACACAGCATTTACACATAAACCACACACACACACACACACATGGGGGTAGCAGTGTGTGTGTGTGTGTGTGTGTGTGTGCCTCCCCCCCACCATCGCCTGCCTCTCGCTACACGGATAGGACTAATTCATAATTTCGTCGTGACATTCTATAATACACCCACAAGAGGAAGGCCTAGTTCAAGACGGAGGGGGAGGAAGGGAATGGAAGGGAAGGGAGGGGTGGGGAGGGATGGAATAGAAGGGGGGGTAGAGGAAGGGGAGGAGGGGAGGAGGCTAAAAATAAAGAATGAGAGAGAGAGAGAGAGAGAGAGAGAGAAGAGAGAGAGAGAGAGAGAGAGAGAGAGAGAGAGAGAGAGAGAAGAGAGAGAGAGAGAGAGAGAGAGAGAGAGAAAAAAAAAAAAGTATATGGAACAAAAAGAAGGCAGGTCATGTTTTAGAATGTAATGGAATAAAAATGAGAGAGAGAGAGAGAGGAGAGAAGAGAGAGAAAGAGAGAGAGAGAGAGAGAGAGAGAGAGAGAGAGAGAGAGAGAGAGAGAGAGAGAGAGAGAGAGAGTATAGTGCCGCTGGAGATATCTTTCAGACGTTGGGCTTATTTTGGGGTTCATTATGAAATCAAGGTCACTCTCGGAACGCAGCACTATTGGAGTCGGTCGGCCGCGTCAGCTTAACAGGTGCATAGGGACCATGGATACAAACGAAGTAATAATAATAATAATAATAATTTTATTCTCACCCGAAGGCATAGAGGAAAAAACAACAACAACAAAATACAAAGACATGAGGGAATGAACTTAAAGTAGTCGTCCAGACCATTTCATCATTCCTGATTTAATGCAGTCAAATCATAGCCATTGACGAGTATATCAACAATACGTCGTCACTTTTTGTATCCAGTCAGCCGTTTTTAAATAATCCGCAATCAAAAATCTGCAAATTCCCCGAGTTCTCAAAACGCACTCAAGATTTGCAGACGCTCAGGCTCAGGCTCCGTGACGTACCATCAGGGAGGCTCATCTTCCCGCGCTTGATCAGAGAGGCACGTAAACACAGAGATAAATATAATACTTGAAGATATTTGGGTGTTTCTGATAGATTTGTTTTGCTATATGCCACATGCATGCATCCTTTATGGGTGCAGCAAGACAGCTGTGCCTTTCGAGAAAAGTTTGCACATGGGGCGAACAGTTGTGTTGAGAAACGGTGTGTAGTGAGGGTAGCGATGGACCACCACGACTGTGAGGCTTTGCCTCTTAACAAGACCAAGTAAACCAAGTAAACCAGTTGTGGAGTGGGCGTGGGCGTGCCCTGTGGTGGTGTGGCTGTCACACTTTCTGCCTTCCCGCCCGCATATTTTCCAACTCTTTGCTGTAGTTAATGCTAGTATGTGGTTTCCGAGGAATTACGTTTGACTGTAGCTCCAAAACTAACCATAGGATTTTCTCGAAAGTACCTTCATTGTGATTCCCACACACACATGGTTTAACCTTATTTACCAATCCATGTTTTGGAGAAGTGCCAGGTCCTCCTGCTGAACCTCAGGCTCTGCTAACACCTGTTCATCCACCTCGTACTCGGGCTCAAACATATAGGATCCCATGACAATCTGAGGTTCGTTTTCCTCATAGTATACGCGACCAGCGTCATTTCTTTCGGTGTCAGATTGAGCATCGTACTCTAGATCTGTCACAGCGACAGATTCACTGTCTGACACCGAAGTTCAATCGCTCATCATAACATTTGCCGACAGGTGTCAGACAGAGTGTCTGCGGGCGTCCCTGTTCTGATGTCATCAATAACAGTCGTAGCCCTGTTGGAGGGAAGATTTTTTTTTTCGCGCGCTTTTTACAAAAGTCGTGTTTTTACGGAAATATGGCCTGGAAATCAATTATTTTTGGTGGATTAGGTGTTTTGAATGTACATTCAACATAATTCGGCAAAAAAAATTTGGGTCTGGACGACTACTTTAAGTACTAAAGAAAATAAAAGATAATATATATATACATGTAGGCAATATATATAGGAAGTGAGAAAATTCTATAATGTCAAACAAGAGAAGAAATAATCAGATCCAATAGAAAGTAGTGTGTGTGTGTGTGTGTGTGTGTGTGTGTGTGTGTGTGTGTGTGTGTGTGTGTGTGTGTGTGTCTGGAGGTCAAGGGAGGGATGGAGGGGCAAATACGATGGAGGGTAAGGAGGGTAAGGAGGACAAGAAGGAAGGAGGGAGGGAGGGAGGCTGAGGGCATGAGGAGGAGGGGGGGAGGGTCATGTAGGCCTATCGTAAAAAAAAAAGAGAAAAAAAACCGCAAGAGTCACTCTCGAGCCCATCTTGTGTT
>JACEEZ010019695.1:437500-445648 GCA_016584305.1 Chionoecetes opilio
TACTACTAAGACAAACCACAACAAGGATACAAATGCCATTTATCCAATAATCCACAATCACATACCAATTGACCAAAATCCATGGAGCAAAAAGTCCCTAAGTCACTACAAATCCTCGTTCTATTTTTCCTTCCTTAAAAGAAGGAAAATAAATGAAAAATTATAATGCCCTACCGTTCACAAATCATCTCGACAACAAGCAACATAATACTCCAAGGCCATACTGTTTTCATGCTTGTGTGACGTATACAAATTGATACAGTTAAAACATAGAATTCTGGTTATTCGGCGCATATTTCCAAGAACTGGCAAAACTACGCACTAAAGATACGTTATCGCTGACGGAGGTACGAGAGGAGGGCTGAAGGGGGGGAGGAGGGAGAGCTAAAGGGGATAACCGATAGAGGAGGACGTGAAACAAAAATACTGTGAATTATACTGATAACCATTGATAAGACAAAGTTATGGTGCACATGGTGGTGATAAGGGTAGTGGTGGTGGAGGATTATACTGTACGTACGTAAGAAGGTATGTGATTGTTTCAAGAGAACATAGCTGGGGTTGATAAGAGGATTAATACAGTAATAAATCAGGTTAATAAAAAAGACTGGAGGTGGATGTTCCCGTTAACTCCTTCACGCCCAGATCTTTCCTTTGCTATATGAAATCGTCTGTTGTTAGCCATAAAATTACGAAAAATAACTGAATAGTTAGTCGACAATACATTAAGGATACTAAACAGGTCATATCTATAAAAATTGCTTATATTCACTAAAAATCGTACAATGGTGCCCAAATTACAATGAAAATAACGTTCTGGGCCTCAAGGGGTTAATGTTTGCCTGTCTCCCTTCTCCCTCCGACGCATTGTCTCACTTCTTCGTCCCGCCAGACCACGTGTTTCTTTATAGAGGGAGATGCGTATAACATGGGACCCTTTTTCCGTGTGTGTGTGTGACTGTGTGTGTGTGTGTGTGTGCGTGTGTGTGTGTGTGTGCCTACCCCCCCCACAAACCAGCCCGCGCTCCGTAACTTACATCGCCTTGCTTCTTTCATGCGATCTCACAGGAATAATTATACAATGTGTCTTTCCATGCATGAGAAAATGACTGCAATCTGAAATCTTTGTATGCTGTTGTTTTTCAGGATTATAACTTTTTTTTCTTTGGTTAGTAAAAAGTATTGAATCTCTTGTAGGTATATACTCTTTTGTGTTGCTTCATCTATATATTTGTGTTCAGAAAGGTTCATTCCGTGTGCATCATGGTTTCTATTTAAAACTTGTTTGTCTGTTATCAAATAATTCCCTTGGTTTCAAAATATCAAAATTTCTAATGTTGAATATTATGTTATGTTATGTGTACACTTACGCCAATCTGTCTAACTTAAGAAGAAATAAGATCCAAATTTTTTTTCTTCTACAAATTATGAACACATTTATATTTTTTGTTGAAATGCAAATACTCGTATGTATAATATATTTTCGGCATTCTTACGATACTTTACTTACGACTTACTTACGACACTCTTACGATACTGTACTGTACTATATCCATCATAATCACCAGTAGACAATAACTAACAACTATGTACTACACAGGCAAACCTTCCAATATTAACAGTGCCAAGAAAAACTGTACATACATCTATTATACCAACAATAGTTTCCCTTTTTATTTCAAACAGGAAATTCTTGGATGGCGGAAGAAAATCTGGCTTTGTTCCATATTCCAGAGATAACCAATAAAAAAAATATAAAAAAATACCGATAACTCACTCCACCCACACAACACAACACCGACCATCCACTCACAATACTTCAACCATCCACTCACAACACTTCAACCATCCACTCACAACACTTCAACCATCCACTCACAACACAACACCGACCATCCACTCACAACACTTCAACCATCCACTCACAACACTTCAATCATCCACTCACAACACAACACTTCAACCATCCACTCACAACACTTCAACCATCCACTCACAACATTTCAACCATCCACTCACAACACAACACTTCAACCATCCACTCACAACACTTCAACCATCCACTCACAACACCGACCATCCACTCACAACACTTCAACCATCCACTCACAACACCGACCATCCACTCACAACACTTCAACCATCCACTCACAACACAACACTTCAACCATCCACTCACAACACTTCAACCATCCACTCACAACACTTCAACCATCCACTCACACCACTTTAACCATCCTCTCACAACACTTAACCATCCACTCACAACACTTCAACCATCCACTCACAACACTTCAACTATCCACTCACAACACTTCAACCATCCACTCACAAAACTTCAACCATCCACTCATAACACTTCAACCATCCACTCACAACACTTCAACCATCCACTCACAACACTTCAGCCATCCACTCACAACACTTCAACCATCCACTCACAACACTTCAACCATCCACTCACAACACTTCAACCATCCACTCACAAAACTTCAACCATCCACTCACAAAACTTCAACCATCCACTCACAACACTTCAGCCATCCACTCACAACACTTCAACCATCCACTCACAACACTTCAACCATCCACTCACAACACTTCAACCATCCACTCACAACACTTCAACCATCCACTCACAACACTTCAACCATCCACTCACAACACTTCAACCATCCACTCACAACACTTCAACCATCCACTCACAACACTTCAACCATCCACTCACAACACTTCAACCATCCACTCACAACACTTCAACCATCCACTCACAACACTTCAACCATCCACTCACAACACTTCAACCATCCACTCACAACACTTCAACCATCCACTCACAACACTTCAACCATCCACTCACAACTCTTCAAACCATCCACTCACAACACTTCAACCATCCACTCACAAACACTTCAACCATCCACTCACAACACTTCAACCATCCACTCACAACACTTCAACCATCCACTCACAACACTTCAACCATCCACTCACAACACTTCAACCATCCACTCACAACACTTCAACCATCCACTCACAACACTTCAACCATCCAAAGGGCCTTTTTTTACCTTTTTTTTTTGCCCTTGGTCAGTCCTTTGTGATGAAAAAAAAAATCCATTCATAAAATCTAGATCTGACCTGTATCAAATATCCTCACTGCCTAATACTCCTGTCACTCCGCACACTCCACTCCCTACCCCCTCCCCTACCAACCCTTCCCTGCCCCGCCCCTGCACACGCACACACACTGGTTGGGGTTATCACTGTCATAAACCCATAATGGTGTTGGGGGTTTAAGGCGTCGGTAGGAAAGGGTTTATTTCATTCTCCCAGGTTTTTTTTTTACCCTCTCTTTTTATGATACTTTATAGACTGCCGTGTGTGTGTGTGTGTGTGTGTGTGTGTGTGTGTGTGTGTGTGTGTGTGTGTGTGTGTGTGTGTGTGTGTGGTGTGTGTGTGTGTTGTGTGTGTGTGTGGGGGGGGGGCCCACAAAGGGTTAACTCTTACTTTCCTTTTATGTTTTTTAATGCACCTCGGTCACTCCTCTTGTGGTGATGGTGGTTAAGGAGTTTAAAGGACAGGGGTTTACAGAAGTAGTAGTTGTAGTAGTAGTAGTAGTAGTAGTAATATTATTATTATTATTATTATTAGTAGTAGTAGTAATATTATTATTAGTAGTAGTAGTCGTAGTAGTAGTCGTAGTAGTCGTAGTAGTAATAGTAGTAGTCATAGTAGTCATAGTAGTAGTAGTAGTAGCAGTAGTAGTAGTCGTAATAGTAGTAGTATCAATATTTTGACTATTCTTAATATCATTAATAGTAGTAGTAGTGTAGCAATAACAGTCATGAAAAGAGTAATAGTATCAGTATCAATAATAATAATAATAGTAGTAGTAATGGCAGTCGTAATTAAATTGATAACAAGTCTGTCATCCGCTTGTTACTTCTCCCATCAATCACTGTCAGTTAATAAGCCTCTTCCCTTTTCTTTCCTTGCCTTTCCTTCTCACATAATAGGTACGTCACACTCTTGATTTATACCCATTATTTCTGTAGCTCTCTTCCCCTAAACCACCTTCTCCTATACACTACTACATATATCTCCTATCTCCTACTACACATCTATATCTCCTACTACATATATCTCCTACTCCTACTACTACTACTACTATTTTATCTCCTACTATATCTCCTCTTACACATCCTCATCATCCTTCCATACTGTCCTCGGCATTTCTTATAAAGTTCCTCCTAAAGTACTCCCACCTTCCTTCTTCCCCCATCCCCCCGCCTCTCTCTCACTCTCATTCCTATATCTATCTATCTATCTATCTATCCATATATCTATCTATCTATCCATCTAAACACATCTTCTTCGCATTCAACATTTCCTCTACATTTCCATTCATTCTTCAACATCCTCCGCACATCAAAACGAAAACAATTAACCCCTTCACGCCCATATCTTTTCTTTTGACATAAAAAAAATCGTCTGTTAGCCATAAAATCACGAAGAAACCCTTAATATACCAAATTAGCTAGTGGACAAGGATACTAAACAGGCCATGTCTATAAAACATTGCTTATATTCATTAAAATCGTCTAATGGTGCCCTAATTACAATGGAAATCACGTTCTGGGCCTCAAGGGGTTAAGTCATCACAATCTCGTGTGGCTACAAATATCTGCCTGTTTGTTTGTGTAAATCAAATTATCTATATTTTAGTTTATCTTGTATATCTCCTTCATTCTTTTATCTAAACAGTCAAATATTATCTGCTTCACCGACTTTACAGACCTTGGATATTTCCGCATCTTTGGATATCACCCCAATATTACTGTTATCAATGTTATGACTAAATTATTACGCATTCTCTACTTTTTCCCAGTTTTCTGTATACAGTTGTTGCTTTTTCTATGCCGAGTCTGCTATCAGTGCTGCATCGTATCTGTTGTTATCAGTGTTACGTCTTGTAGCATTGTAACGCCTTCACATTACAACGCGTTCCTCAATGGGGAGCTTTCAAGCTAACGCCACCAGATGTCTCTAGCGCTGTCACTTCTTTTGCACTTTGACTGAGCTACACTAAACACTAAACTACATTTTTATTTAGAGCTGTTTCAGTTGTTGTATTGAAGTGTAATTCTGATATGCCCCGAAGAAGCACAGGGAATTTACGGTAATTGATAGATTATTCAGGCTCAAAAGGGCAGCGCTAGCGACATCTGGTGGCGTTACCTTTTCAGAAAGTTCCTCATTCTATATTTTATCAACAGAGATAAAAAAAAGTATCTTAAAAAGTATCACACACTTCTACCTCTGACTTCTCTTGGTATTAAGTTAATTTCTTTTGATCCAACTCTAATATTTGGTTCTAATACACATTCTGGCATCTATATTTGAGTCTTTTAGCATTCCTATCAGCTGTGATAATAATAAGTTGTCAACACTGGGGAACAAATTTTTGTTGAGTTAGGTCTGACACTTGTTATTAAGTAATTTTTGGGTGCTGAATCCAAAACTGATCTCAGTTTTTCTCTATCACGTCAAGTTTTTGAACTGTAGGATTTTCGTTTTCTTAAAAAATATGAAAAATACTGTACATAACAGTAACAGTGCTTATTTTATAAAAAGTTGCAAATGTTAACATACAATGAAAAATGAAAGAAATAGGCATGAATAAAATGTTTATTTAACATTATCATGTTTTTAGAAAGGATAAGGCTATAATTGTGTGCAGGTTAAGGTAAAAATTTACGTTTGTAGCTTTGTCTGGAGTGTTCAACTTGAGGACTATCGCGTTTGATGCTCCAACAATAGTCAGCCATCATATGCACATCCCATCTACCCTGGTAACGTTCTTCCATAACCTTCAAATCTTGGTGAAATCGTTCACCTTGCTCGTCGCTAGCAGCACCAAGATTTTCCGGAAAGTTGGCAAGATGGCTATGCAAAAAAATGTACTTTAATACTCATGTTGCAACCAAGCGCTTTGTAGCTCTCCAATAGTTTCTGAACAATTTCTGTGTAATTACTTGCACGTGTATTTCCAAGAAAGTTCTTGACGACGTCTTTGAATGATAGCCAAGCATTCTTTTCAAGGTCTGACATAGTACCGTTGAAATGTTCATCTTTGATGAGCTGTCGAATTTGTGGACCATCAAACACCGGCCTTGATTTTTTCAATTGACAGTCCAGGAAATGCCAAGATGATGTACTTCAAACAGTCGCCATCAGTTGACAATGCTTTTACAAATTGTTTCATGAGACCTAGTTTTATGTGCAGAGGTGGGAATATTATTTTCTTCCTGTCAACAAGTGGCTCATGTACAATGTTAGGATCTCCAGGTTTAAGATCAGATCTCGGAGGCCAATTCGTCTGAACCCAATGCTTCTCTCGAGCTCTGCTATCCCACATACAGAGAAAGCAGGGATACTTTGTGTATCCACGTTGTTGACCAAGAAGGAAGGACACCATTTTAAGGTCAACACAGATGATCCAATTGTGTTTGTCATATTGCAATAACTCAATGACTCTCTTTACATCTCCATATTCTTCACGAAGACAGACCGAATGCCCAATAGGGACTGTGCCAAACAAATTGCCATTGTGTAGAAGGACACACTTCAAGCTCCGCTTTGAGCTATCAATAAACAATCGCCATTCATTTGGATTGTAGATTGAAAGCCCTAATTCCTTCAGTAAACCAGGAATGTTATGGCAAAACACAAAACCGCTGGCACTTCGAAAGTACTGCAGAAATGTACTTTCTCTGGTTCGAAAGTATGATACCTTCACTCCTTGTTCAAGTATGTTTTTCTCGTTCAGTCTTGATGCTAGTATTTCTGAAGCTTTTTTGGATAGGCCCAAATCACGTGCTAAATCATTCAACTCGTGCTGATCAAATCCCCTACGAACTGAATCCTCGTGAAAGTCAAAATTTGCATCATTGCTGTCACTGCGTTCTTCAACATCACTCAGATCTTCTAGAGGAGGTAGTTGTTCGAAAACTGGCACTGGAATTTCAGCTGAATGAGGCTGAATGAGGCTCACAAGTGGAATTTTGCTTATCTGGAGGGTAAGCTGTGGAGAACAAACTTGACGTGCTAGAAAAAAACTGACTACAGATTTGGAATCAGCATGCCAATTTTAGTCTAAATAAGCTCAAAAATCTAACTCAACAATTTTTCTTTCTTCAAATTGTTCCCCAGTGTAATTTAATCTTTAAACCTTTATATACTAATTACGTAACTACCTTTTCTTAATTAAGTAACGTGATAGATCATAGTATTCAATGTCGCAGTCGTATGTAAGTAGCAGTAGCAGTAGTAGTAGTAGTAGTAGTAGTAAAGTAGTAGTAGTAAAGTAGTAGTAGTAGTAGTAGTAGTAGTAGTAGTAGCAGTGGTGGTAGTAGTAGCAGTAGTAGTAGCAGTAATAGTAGTAGTAGTAGTAGCAGTAGTGGGGGCAGTAGTAGCAGCAGTAGTAGTAGCAGTAGAATGGTAGTAGTAGTAGTAGTAGTAGTACCAGTAGTAGTAGTAGTAGTAGTAGTAGTACCAGTAGTAGTAGTAGTAGTAGTAGTAGTAGTAGTAGTAGCAGCAGTAGTAGTAGTAGTAGCAGTAAAATAGTAGTAGTAGTAGTAGTAGTAGTAGTAGTAGTAGTATAGTAATAGTAGTAGTAGTAGTAGTAGTAGTACCAGTAGTAGTAGTAGTAGTAGTAGTACCAGTAGTAGTAGTAGTAGTAGGTAGTAGTGATTGTCGTAGTAACAGCATAAGTGGTAAAAAATTAAGGCGGTACTAACAAATTCAAAGAAAAGTTTGTGTAGTAGTTTTCCACTTTCGGCAAGTTATACAAATCTCATCCATCACGATGTATAAAACGTTAATCCTGTCCCTGCGACGTGCAGTCCTTCATTATTCAAGCCCGGCCACTGATTGCATAGCTCAAAACTTCTGTCCTGTCATTCACTGCTGCTTTCTTCTTTTTGCAATATCAGTCTCAAATAACTACTAAAGGCCATTAATGCATGTGTATAGAGCTACGTGAACTCTCTCTCTTCTCTCTCTCTCTCTCTCCTCTCTCTCTCCTCTCCTCTCCTCTTCTCTCTCTCCTCTCTCTCTCTCTCTCTCTCTCTCCTCTCTCCTCTC
>JACEEZ010019697.1:0-47500 GCA_016584305.1 Chionoecetes opilio
TCCCTCCCTTTTCCCCCACTTTTTCCCCTTTCCTTTTTTTTTTCCCCCCTTTTTTTTTTTTTAATATTCCGTTCCTTTTCTTCTTTTTTTTTGCAGCCTTTTTTTTCCCCCCCCCCCCCCGTTTTAATTTTTTCCCCCCCACCCTTGATTGCGAAATTTTGGGGGTAGTAATGGTAGTGAAGGGGGGGTTTCGGGTTTTTTTTTTCTCTTTTTTTTCTTTTTTGTTTTTTTTATTATTTCTCTATTTCTTACCTTTTATTAACCAATAATCTGGTAGGTGATTAATCGTAAATCGAATTTTGGTGGGGGTGGGGGTTTTGAGTAATTGGGGGAATTTAAAAATCTTCTAACCTTTTTCGAAAATATCTAGAGATATATAATAGTTTTAGCCCCAAGGGAAAAAAGTCCAAGGCCCACACCAAAAATTAAGTAAAAAAATCCCCCCAGGGGTTTCGGCTATTTTAAATAATAACCAATAATAAAACCCAAATTGTTGTTATGGTGACGGAGAAAAATTGGGGCTAAGACGACCCAACCCTCCCTTTAGTTTACACTCGCTGCACTGTCTAGGGGGAAAGCGAACTTTGCTTCCGAAAATGCCCCACCTAGCGCTAAGATGGTCTTAGCCCCCTAAGATGGTCTTAGTAGTTTTCCCCAAAATGCCGCCCCGGGGCCCCATAGGGAACAACAATAACTTAAGTATAAGGAGGGCTTACACTTATTTCCTGTGGCTGGAGTACTTTACTGAGCAAACTGTTAAGTGTATCTTCCAGTTATGCTCAGCGCTCGCTAAGTAAAGCATTTAAAGGAAAATTTAAGTAAATCATAAAAGTATGAAAACGGGGAAAAAAACAAAGGAAAAGAACTTTTAAATTAGAATAATTGTCAGTTTTTACCCGTATATATGGTTGAAGTTCATATTTTTTAAAAACCCGTAAAATGAAAGGTAACATAACTTTGTGATGAAAGATATGGGACCAAAATGTGATGTTCAGAGGGCAAACTTATGATTTTTGTTTCGGACCGGCAACTGCAGGGTGGCGCCAAACATTTGTTTGTAGGCAGTACATCCCGTGCAAGGATATTATATATCTTTCTAATATCCTTGATCCCGTGTACGCAGGATTGATAAGATTTTAAAGGACCCCGGTTAGTGGGGTCATTTCAAATCCTGTAAACCGGCATTCATCAAATGCTTAGCTTACCCTACTGGGGTGGTTTTCATAGTGCCTCTAAACAAGTGATATATATGATTACCAACAAACATTTCTATGCGAAAATATTGATGGATTTCAATAGTACCCCAATAATACACGGTGATTTGTAGATACAGTTTGTCCCTTTGGGTATCTGCAATCAAGGCAAAAAGCAGGAAGTAAGGAATACAATTGGGCAAATAAATTGGAACTGGAGCTGCTTAGATAAATGCATTCTTGGACACATAAATGGTGGGTAGCCTATAATTTCGATATTGAGCACTAAAAGCTAAAAAATTACTTACATAGCTGAATGTTATTGCAGCCAGAAACGGTTAGGTTAGTTTAAATAGAGTAACGAGCGTGCTCGTTTTCTATACATTTTGATGTTTTAAAGGGAAATAATGGTAACATTAAAAATCGTCGAAATGCCTCATTTTGCATTTATCCACCCTCCTCCTAACAAACCTAGGGACCCATCGGGAATGCGGGGTTTTGGGGGCGGGGAAGTGGAAAGGAGTTTTTATCGGGGTATTAGATTATGTGGATGAGTAAAATAATCCGGTAAAAAAACTCTATGGGATGATATAAGGCCCTGAAAATACATAAAAAATATAATAACACTGGGGAACAAATTTTGTTGAGGTTGGGTCTGACACTGTTATTAAGAAATTTTTGGGTGCTGAATCCAAAACTGATCTCAATTTTTCTCTATCACGTCAAGTTTTTGAACTGTAGGATTTTCGTTTTCTTAAAAAATATGAAAAATACTGTACATAACAGTAACAGTGCTTATTTTATAAAAAGTTGAAAAATGTTAACATAAAATGAAAAATGAAAGAAATAGGCATGAATAGAATGTTTTTTTAAAACATTATCATGTTTTTAGAAAGGATAAGGCTAAAATTGGGGTGCAGGTTAAGGAAAAAATTTACTTTTTGTAGCTTTGTCTGGAGTGTTCAACTTGAGGACTGTCGCGTTTGATGCTCCAACAATAGTCAGCCATCATATGCACATCCCATCTACCCTGGTAACGTTCTTCCATAACCTTCAAATCTTGGTGAAATCGTTCACCTTGCTCGTCGCTAGCAGCACCAAGTTTTTCCCGGGAAATTTGGCAAGATGGTATGCAAAAATGTACTTTAATACTCATGTTGCAACCAAGCGCCTTGTAGCTCTCCAATAGTTTCTGAACAATTTCTGTGTAATTACTTGCACGTGTATTCCAAGAAAGTTCTTGACGACGTCTTTGAATGAAAAGCCAAGCATTCTTTTCAAGGTCTGACATAGTACCGTTGAAATGTTCATCTTTGATGAGCTGTCGAATTTGTGGACCATCAAACCCCCGGCCCTTTATTTTTCAATTGACAGTCCAGGAAATGCCAAGGGTGATGTACTTCAAAAACAGTCGCCATCAGTTGACAATGTTTTACAAATTGTTTCATGAGACCTAGTTTATGTGCAGAGGTGGGAATATTTTTTTCTTCCTGTCAACAAGTGGCTCATGTACAATGTTTAGGATCTCCAGGTTTAAGATCAGATTCAGAGGCCAATTTTGTCTGAACCCAATGCTTCTCTCGAGCTCTTTCTATCCCACATACAGAGAAAGCAGGGATACTTTGTGTATCCACGTTGTTGACCAAGAAGGAAGGACACCATTTAAGGTCAACAACAGAGATCCAATTGTGTTTGTCATATAGCAATAACTCGATGAACTCTTTACATCTCATATTCTTCACGAAGACAGACCGAATGCCCAATAGGGACTGCGCCAAACAAATTGCCATTGTGTAGAAGGACACACTTCAAGCTCCGCTTTGAGCTATCAATAAACAATCGCCATTCATTTTGGGTTGTAGATTGAAAGCCCTAATTCCTTCAGTAAACCAGGAATGTTATGGCAAAACACAAAACCGCTGGCACTTCGAAAATACTGCAGAAATGTACTTTCTCTGGTTCGAAAGTATGATACCTTTACTCCTTGTTCAAGTATGTTTTTCTCGTTCAGTCTTGATGCTAGTATTTCTGAAGCTTTTTTGGATAGGCCCAAAACACGTGCTAAATCATTCAAAATCGTGCTGATCAAATCCCCTACGAACTGAATCCTCGTGAATGTCAAAATCTGCATCATTGCTGTCACTGCGTTCTTCAACATCACTCAGATCTTCTAGAGGAGGTAGTTGTTCGAAAAACTGGCCCCTGGAATTTCGCTGAATGAGGCTGAATGAGGCTCACAAGTGGAATTTTGCTTATCTGGAGGGTAAGTGTGGAGAAAAAACTTGACGTGCTAGAAAAAAACTGACTACAGATTTGGAATCAGCATGCCAATTTTAGTCTAAATAAGCTCAAAAATCTAACTCAACAATTTTTTTTTCTTCAAATTGTTCCCAGTGATAATTGATAGTGTACGGGAACTACCTACTTATTCTTGTAAAAATCGCCGTTAAATCTTTACAATGATAAAACTGCTGCTTAATACAAAAACATGGACGAGTTGTAATTGTATACATCCGACGATTTTTAATGTGACCATCATTTTTAATACAGATCAAAATACCTGGGAAAAGAGCACTTCTAACCTCATACTCAATTCCTGGTTGGAAGTATCAATACAAAAAATCTAACCCAAACCCCTATACCTACCTTTAACCTAACTACCTGCCAAAAACTCCATGCGAGATTAAAAGGGGGGAAAGGATCGAAAATTTACCCGGGTTAGGTAAGTTATATTGAGGTTAGGTTATATTTTCTTTTGGGGAGGGGTGCTGCAAGGTATTGGTAGGTTGGGTTATAGCGAAGTTAAATTGTAATATAACCTCTTTTTTTGTCCCAAGGGGAGTCGTTTAGGCTGTTGGGGGTATTCTCCCCACTTCATAATACGTTTAGAGGTATGTGAGGGATCTGTGAAGGTTTGGAGAGGAAAAAAAAACTAATGAGGGCGGGAAGACTCTAGATTTACCCAGATCAATCATCACATAAACATTTCAGGTAAACAAAGACTGACCTAGAAATCAGTGTGCCCATACAAAATGTACCAAATG
Source organism: Chionoecetes opilio (assembly GCA_016584305.1). NCBI lineage: Eukaryota > Metazoa > Arthropoda > Malacostraca > Decapoda > Majidae > Chionoecetes > Chionoecetes opilio. The sequence continues at coordinate 4,238 of JACEEZ010019697.1, forward strand.
GGAATGTATGACTAGTGACGTATTGTAGTTTAAAACATATTGATTGGTGTTTAATCTAAACGTTTTGTTCTCATCATAAGGAGTATTTCTAACCTGTAACCGCTGTCGGAAATTAAAAAGGCTAATATTTAGTTAGGTTTGCTTGGTTTCTTGTTTGTTTTTGTTTGAGGATAATGCCTCAGCATAGTGATCTACCGCTGCTGCTTTAGTGTTGGCGAGCCACACCCGGGGGGGGGGGTTACAAGCCCCGCTGCACCCGGTACCCTTCATGTGGGTGGACAGGGGCTAGGGATTTAAGAAAGACACCATCTATCTTTCGCTCCGCCGGGATCGAGCCCGGACTTCTCGGTTGTAAGCGACGTGCTAACCACTACACTAAGAGTTCCAGAGTTAGTTAGAAAAGTGGTTTTTAGGTTAGTTAGAAGCTATTTAGGTTAGTTTGATGGTTTGATTGGGTTTTAATAAATTTGATGTTTTTACAAATGGAGAGTTTTTTCCCGTCAAAACGTCTAAAAAGTTTATTAGTAGAAATTTGTCAAAAACTTTTTCGAATTGCAAAACACTAAACTTTTTTTTTAGGCTTGTTCAGAAAAAAAACTATCTCCATTAGGGAAAGCATCATATATTCAGCTAAAAAAACCCCAAACTTGTCTTAAAATATTGCAAGTCATAAACTGCACTTTTTCCCGGAACTGCATTTTTTCGCGAAATGCATATTATTCCTTCGTGATCCTGCCTGTACCTTTTAATAAGGTCAACTCATCATACATATCCATAACGTCTTTCTAGGCTATACATTTTGGCCTCGGGGGGAAATTTAAATTTCTTGTTGTTGTGCGTCCATCTTGGCCTATGAAGACTTGAGTGCTGGAGAAACGACTTGAGCATCCCCATCAAGGACCTTAACTTTGGTGCCTGTTAAGCATACTTAAATCGGATAAGCATTTTGCTTGAAAGACTTAAGCTTTCCCCTTAATATTTAAGTGTTAAGATGAGGGAAATTTTCGTCTGCTAAGTACACTTAACAATACTAAGTATTGTGGTTTATCTGGGTCCAGACCTTTGAACCCGGGGCTCCTGTAAGAAAAACACAAACAAAAGGAAAAAAAAAAAAAAACTACATATAAGCTATACTAAGCCTAATATAATACTATACTACGCGGTAGAGGTCACAAGAAGAAGAAGAAGGGCTACCGAGGCAAAAATGGTAGATTTACGAGAAAATCTGTTTATTTATATTTCTTTTTTTTTAGAAATTTCTTCCAAAATCAGAGTAAGTCTTCCAAGATGCAGCGTCCGGTGCATGCATTAATCAAGGCCGGACATGCTGCTCCAAAGCTCTGCGCACAATCAGCTGCGGCGAGCGCTCCATTGGCCATTTTACAAGTCTTTATATACAAGTAAAACCCCCATAAATTTATCTCTGACGTATACACTAGAGTGTTAATATATTATTTTTATTCATCATTAAAATATTACTTTTTATTTTTATTATTATTATTATTATTATTGTTATTATAATCATTATTTTATGTATATCTTTTTCGGGCACCCCATGCCGCCCATTTGGGGGACGATGCCGCCCTGGGCGATTCCCATGGTCCCCCATCCTAGGACCCCCTGCTGTGCCGACCCAGCGGCACAAACATTATCTCTTACGGCTTACTGATGTACCATAGCCATGCCCCTCGCCACCCGTCTTTTTCCCGGCGCCTAACGCCCCCCGCAAGGCTGCCACCCGTCATCGCAACGCAGCTTGAGGGGGCTCGATCGCCAGTGTTTTCCCTTTTTGGAGGCCAATCGGAAAAAAAAAAACGAGCCTAAAAAGTGGCTGTGATGTGTTGGCAGGTGGGGGAGGGGGTGTGGGTGTGTGTTGTTTTGTTGTTATTTTTTTTTTGCTGTTGTTAGTAGTGGTGGGGGTGGTGTGAAAAAGATAGGATGAGATAAAAAAACAAAAACAACAACAAATAAAGGATGGGGAAAGGCCAGAAGGAAGTAGGAGGTGAGGTGGTGGGGGGTGTTAAGGTGGAGAGGGGAAAGGGTGTTACCAAAAGGGAGGGAAGGCAGGCGAATTCCTTTCTGTTGACGTTTCCCCCCTGCAATTGTAATTAATCATTAATTTACCCTTTTTTTTCCCCGAAGTTCGTATTTCTTTCTCCAAAGTACATAGGGAATTTTATGAAAAGAAATCTCAAAACATTCTTTATTTCTAATTTAGTTGTGCAATTTTTTTACCCTTTTAAAAGTTTTGGGTTTTGAGTAGGTTTTTAACATTGCTTACGTGGGACTGTATGCCTATCTTGTAATGTGCATACTATAATGGTTAAGAGCGTCATACTTATCACCCCCCATTCGTAGGGACTGTTCGAATGGGCAGATGTCCTGTCTGTTTTGTACATGCGGATATTACATCAAACTATCTTTGTTACCGGGTTTACCGGGATTTCCTTGATACCGCACAACCCTAGTGTACAAGTCTCTGTGGTCCCAGAGACAAGCTAGAGGGTGGCCACGCGTATGCATTCAACGAGAAATTCTTCTGAGCTACCTACGTGTCCACAGCATTTCGTCTCTAATCTTAAGTTGAAGTCTTGAAGAGTGAGAAACAAATTTTGAGTGTGTCTTGAAAAAGAAACACAACGAGCTTGACAAACGACCTACAAAGCGATAATAAGCAGAAAAGGTCACAAGAAGAAGAAGAACAACAACAACAATCGAGTCATGCGAGAGACTGTTGGCTGTTATATAGAACCGGCTTTTAAATGTATCTACATGTACAATAGTCACGTGAATATTTTTAATACTTTCAAATGTATTGAATTATAATTTGCAAAAAATTAATGATTTATATCGAATATCTTTAAAGTAATCACTATGGATTTTGATTTGACTTAGAAAGTTGACTTCAACTTTCCATATCAAGACGATCACGATCGACTGACTCAGACTGACTGATTCAGACGGACTAACTAGTCAGAGCGAGAAAAAACTAGTCAGAGCGAGAAAAAACCAACGGAGATCGTCTAACTAGACGGAAAAAGTGCTAGTGTGACGCCGCTTTACGACAACAAGCCCGTCTTTATTTATCAACAAAAAGGGGGGGGGGGGGGGCACGTAGTGGAACACTAGCCAACGTCGGCGAGAATTCCTATCGGCGACAGTTATAGGTATGGTTTTGAGCATATATGATATATGAGGCATTCAATTTCGTACATAAATGTCCTGTGAGAAGGACAAAGAAAGAATGCAATCTTTCTTTGTCCTGCTCACAGGACATTTCTTTACGAACTTATTGAGAATTTCGACCCTACTACCCCCTTTACTAGGTCAGTACATACAGAAACTGGGGGTCTCAGGCCCTTGTATTTCCCAATTTTTCCCTTATTTTCCCAAACCACATTGTACACATACATTTATTACATTCACCTCATTCTTCAATACAAAACTTCCTGCCCCTATCTTTTTTATGGGCATGGTACCCTTTTTCCCAAACTGTCCCCTTACAGTATTTTTGATATTTAGTGTATCTTAGTAGGGTTTGAATTAGTTCACAAACCCGTTATAGACCAATAGCTACCTGGACTGTTCTTCACATGTTTCCCCCTCCTTCCTCTTTTTAATGTAGTTTGAAAGTTAGTAGTATTGTTCAGGAGATCCCCTCTTTATAGACCAAAGTATCTGGTACCCGTTTTTCCATCTACACCCACCCAAACATGTACGGTCTTTGGCCTGTTATAATCATACTTTGTCTTGAACCTTCTTACAAACACCCAAACTTGAACTTCCTCACGTCAGAAGTCCAAGGTAGGGCTGGAACACAAAAAAGGGCGGGGGGGCGCGTTACGATGTTTTATTGGAGACTTAACTCTAATTAAGAGAGCCCGGGGGACGATGGTCACTGCCTGGCGGGATCCCAACTCCCGCAAAGGGTGAACTGAGAGGGGGTGGGAAGATGGGGGTTCCCACCCCCCCCCCCCCCCAATTACCCAAATATTTCCCGGGGGCGGTGTTGATAAAACAAAACTTTGAAAACGAGTGACCGAGGGATACAAACACATTTTGTGTTACGTCTATCTATACATTGTGATTGTGTGGCACTCAGTGTGTTGCCTGAGGGGGGGCTTTACCTAACACTAGTCGGCAGGTGGCGTGGGCCCGTCGTGGCGGGGGGGCCTTCCTTGGGGGGCGGGGTGGCGTCAGGCATCGCTGTTGCCCCGTCGTCATGCGCCTGAACAAACGTGAAGGGCGAGGTGGCCCCGGGTTTTTCCTGATGGTGGTGCGCCCGCTGCCGTCCAGCCGCACCAAGTACTGCCTGGGTCCGAGCCTCCGGGACGGTGCCTGCGCGATCCCCAGCCCCACTGCCGGGGTTTGGATGCGGGTCCGTAGGCCGGGCGTGAGGGACTCGAGTTGTGGGCTGTTTGGTCAGCCGGGAGCTGCACTGTCCCCAGAGGGGGCCCAGGGCCCCTTGTGCTCCCCAGCGCCACCCCATCGTCGCTCACCTTAAGCGACCGTCCACAGGTAGGGGTTTTCCCGCAGTGATGTCCTGTGATCAGGGGGGCTGGGGAGGTTTGGGAGCCCTGCTGGGGGGTGTTGAGGTACTGCATGAGGGCCCCCTTGCGCGGCGTGGGTTTTCCGGGAAAAGCCGTTCCGGCCGTGTTGCCGCTAGCAACCTTTTGGCACACTTGACTAAGGCCCAGTCAACCCCCGCGCAGCCCCCGGCCTTTTAGACTCTGGTAATGTGCTGATGAACCCTCAGCCGCACACCCCGGGGTGTCGGGGAAAGCCCTGGTTCCTGGCTGGGAGGTTTCTTTTCCCCCCATCACACGCAGCTCCTCTGGGGGAAAAGCGTTTAAAAACCACCGTCGGAACACCTGATGAGGCGTCACTGGTGGCGTCGCCTGACAGGTGCTCCATTCAGCCACCCCCGAGACCCTGTCACGGGGCATATAGGTGTGGCCGTCCAGTTGAAATAAATCATCACCACCTGCTGGAATGGGTACTGCGGGGGCGGGTGGGCAAGAGGGTCTCTGCCGGGCTGGAGGGGGCGTGGATCGCATACCCCCAAATTGGGCCCTTTTTCGCCCCCCCTCCAGTCAACCCCTGGCCAGTAGATGACTCCCTTTCGCCCTGCGTGTTTGAGTCCCCTGCCCTGGTGCCCCCATGAAGGTTCGCGAGGACTGCACGCCCGGGGCCGCGGGTACGACCACCGGGGGTTTTCTCGTCACGGGTGTAAAGGACGTATTCCCTTGGCAGGAAAGGGGTGGCGCCCCCCATCTTGAAGTACTGGCGGGGGGCGGGGCGGCCCCCCCTTTCGTTCAGCCCACCGTCTTTGGTTACGCATTCCCCGCAAGATCCGACCCCTCGCCCCGGCGGCCTCTTCCTCCACTTATAAGGTCCAAAACATGCCCCACCTCGCCCTCGGCTCCCGCGCCCGTCAGGGTGAAGGTTGGAGAGTCGTGAGTTGCAAGTCAGAGTCCTCGCATTCGGTGCTTTTCGAGTCCGCCTATTCGTGCTGACGTGGCGGCGCTTTGTATAGTCAAAACCTTTGTAGTTGGTACTTGAAAATGTCTAGATAGGTGAAAATTTATTTTATCCTCGGCTGCCGGGGGCCGGGCTGCGGTCAGGGCCCGGCATACCAGTCTTCACGTCTTCGTCCGATCCTTCTGGCCCCACCTGACAGGAGGGTAGCACCAAGGCTCTGCCGCGCGTTGGTGTCGCCCTTTTCAGGTTTTGATGTGGAAGGTGAACATTAGCGTTTCTCTTGTGGTTGAGGACCCGGGGGGTTGACTAGGTCCTTTAGTTCTTGTCTCCGAAAATCCTTGTAGGGCCCTTGTGGTCTGTGCGAGCGTGGGTTTTTTGCACCCAAAGGGGGAAAGGCGTGCCTTCTCTAGGCACCAGGCATGGGGCGCTTCCCCCTCGGGGTGCTGTTTTTTCCTCTCGGCCGCTGGAGATTCGGCTGCCAAGAGCACAAGTTCCACCCCCGGGGCAGCATAGCGGCACTTCTCGGAGACACACTCGCAGTACGCTGAAAAGGACAAACCCAAACCCTGGCGGCTGTAGTCTTTGGACTGCGTGGGCGCGACACATCATAAAAAGCGCGTCCCTCGGCCCCCAAATCCCCATAGTGTCTTTTGCGGAGGTGAAGGGGCCCTCCACTGTTTGTCCCATACACTGCCTTACCCCCCGGTTTTTTGGGTTTGCTCCCTAAAGGGGCCCCATAAAAGGGGCACCCCCGGGAAGGGGGACGACCGGGTTTTGACAAGGCCGAACCATGCCCGCACGTCGTCGGGGTGGGCTGGGCGCGCATCTTGAAGTCGGTTATGCTGTTACGGGGGTTGCGCTTGGCTGGGACCCTTCCCCGCCAGGAGGAGCTGGAAGGGGACGCCCTCCTGCAGAAACGGAAATTGTCAGTCGCAGGGTGACACCGCTCTCCATCACCGCTGGAGAAATCGTATTGTCCAAAGGCGCGCGACGTTGCTGTCGGGAGTAGATTTCGTCCACGCCTTGGCTTCCGGGGACGCGGTGATGGTGTGTTAAAGCGCTTTGTGAAGGTCCCTGCGAAGCGCAGTGGCCCATGGGGGGGGGCGGTACCGGTAGCGCCCCCATGGGTGATGAAAAGTTTTTGAGCTTCGGCTCTCCTCGTCGAGGGGACCTGATGGTAGCCCAGTATGCATCTGCTACGGGTTTAATGTATGTTTGGGCCCCTAGAGGAGGTCGAAGGGGGGCCTGGTGTGGGGTCTCTCTGGGCTCGACGGTTGAGGCGCTGAAGTGACCGTGCACGGGGCCCCCGTCCTTTTTGGCCTACCACCATTCTGGAGCACCCCTCGGTGGGCTCGCCTCGGGCACCGCCTCGATGATGCCCCCTTTTCAACATCGTCGTCCACTGTCTCGTACCTCGTCAAAGAATGGAGCGGGGCTGTGGTGGGACGGGGACGCGGGGGGCTGTGTCGGGCCGTAGGGGGACGTGGTGAGGGGGACCCTCATCTCTGGTAGCGGCCCTGCTCCCATGGCAAACACAAAAGCGCCCGAAGTGTCCAATAACCATTTCTCGAGGGTCGAGTTCTCCTCTACAATTCGGAGGGGGGCGATTCGGGCGACTGGGTCTTGTGGGGTTCTGATGGCTCCACAGCACACACACTGGGGGCGAAAGGGGGGCGGGGAAAGGGGTTATGGACCAGGCCCCTTTCGGGGTTGAGCGATAGATAGAGTTGTGCACGCCCTTTGGCTATGTAGATCACTTGGGTAGAGACAGTCCCCTTGAGACCTGCATGTGATGGTTTCCCCGGAGCGCATGCTGCCCCCGGGAACTGGGGGACTGCCGTGGGTGTAGCCCGGGGTGCTTGGGATAGCCCAGGTCCCCCCAAAAGTAGGCGACCCGCCACAGACACTTTCGCCTCAGTGTCCCCCACGCTGTGTAGGGGGCCCCTGGGCGGGGGCGTGAGCAGCGATCACTACGGGCAGCGACGCCGCCTCTCCACTTCTCCAAGATCACTGCCCGGGGGTAGGGGGGGAAGTTCGAATTGGTGGGGGGCGGACAGCGGCCCTGGGGGGGTTTGGGGGGGCCCGGGCACAGGCGCCAGAAATGCCCCTTTGGCCGCAGAACGGCATATCGCTGCAAAGCTCTGCATTTTACGCCCACCTGTGCACTCAGAGTTTTCCCCCATGCTGTGCACCCGCCTGCGTCCCCCCCGGACTCCTCTTGGCGGGCCCTTTCCTTGTCCGCTAGCCGGCGGCGGGCCCCTGCCGCCACCTCGGCCCGGGTGGGGGCCATGACGGGCGGGGGTGTGTGTCCCCCGACCCCCACCTGCCCGCAAACACAAAGACGGAGGGCCCCCGGGGCCCCCCGTATTCTTTTCCCGGCCGGGCCCCGGGGGAAGTGTACGGGACGTAGGGCCCCCGGAATTTGCTCAGGGCTCACCGGCGGGGCCCCTCCCAGCGGCCCCCCGTGGGGATATGAAATTTACCGCTGTTAATTAACTGTTGAGGAATATTTACGGTTAAAATTTTTAAGCATTTGCAGATACATAATGTTTTTTTGAGGGGTTTCACAGACCCTTAGCCCCTAAAGACAATGGGCCCTACCGAGAGTCATGCTGAAGGGGGAGCACAACCTTGTTGACTGAAGAAGGGTACCATAAAAGGGGGTATTTTTTTGGAACGAAAGCACGACGACGGGGCGTTAAAGACACGAAAGGGGACCGTGTCTTTTTGCTGACCCCTCGCTGCTCTTCGTTCCGAAAAAAACCCTTTTATGGTACCCTTTCCTGTCAACGAAAGGTCGTCGCTCAAACCTTTATCATGACTCTCGGTACGGGCCATGGACTGTTCAAAACCCTAAAACATTACTAATATGCAAAAATTTCTAAGTAAAAGCCAAAAAATTTTTGTCTTATCCCGTAATATGTGAAGAGAACCCCAAAACACTTTTGGGCTTCGTTATTTTTTATTAAAACAAAAAAATTCCGCTTGGATTTACTGGGGAACACCCTGAAAAACGAAATGAATGAAGATTGGATTTGAATCGAGATCCATTTCAACTTTAAAAAATTTGCAGGCCCTACAAAACATCAAAAATTTGAACTATAAAATAAAAAGATATTTTTGGTCAACCTTTTTTAAATCTCGAATTAGAGGTTTCCCTTTCCTTTTACTTTCCGTCCCATCCTTCCCCCTTCATATACCATTGCTGTCATACCACCTTCCTCTATAATATCATACGCCTTTCCTTTTAATAAGGGCAGATGCGTAGGGGCGACTCCACTGTAAATAAATAAAAAATATATATTTATAAATTTTACCGTGTATATAATTATATTATTATATGATATTATATATAATTTTTATATATTTTATATATATATATATATAATAATATATATTTAAAATTAATATATATATATATATCCCCCTGCAAAAAAAACCCTTTGGACAAGAAAGTCTCAGATTTTTTGCCCCTTTTCAGTGATGGTAAAAAAAAAATTTGGGTTTTTCGTATATCACACTCCTGGGGTGGAGGGTTTGTCCTCACAGTGCTCCACTCGCCCGGGCACTAAGATAGTAGAAGGGGGAGGGTTGCCATCTTTGCTCCTTGCCTAAAAATTTTCCCCCCACCCCACTCCTCTAAACCTCCCCCAGGTCTAAAGCATTTTTCCCCGACAAATCATCCATTTTAAGAACACATATAGTCACTTTGTACATGGTGGCAATCCCCATGAGCCAGATAGCAGGGGGGACGGGAACCTCCAAAAAGTTTTTTAATTTGGGTGCATGCAGGCTCAAAATGAGATTGGGGAAAAACTATTTTGGTGGAAAAAGGTTAAAAAACACCTGGGAAAATTCAAAGACTTGCTTGTTTGGTTTCTTTGTTTCCATGTTGCTTTTTTTTTGCTTTTTCCCGGGGGTCGTTTTAACCTTTTTCCACCAAACTATGGGAGAGATGAGATGGTGTGGACATGAATTTTAAGAAAAGGGAAAAAAAAAAAAAAATTTCCCTTTTCGGGGGTTTTCCCCCTCCTTCTCCTCTTCATGCTCACACTGTGAGCCGGGGTTTTTTAAATTTGTGACACCGGTTAAATGATTTTAAAATAAGGAAAATTTCCCTTTGATAAAAAAATCTCCTGTCAAAACTGAATTGGGATGAACTTAGGGTTTAAAAGGGGAAATGCTGCCCCCGCCCAAGGCGAGTAGTTCTAGGGTTTTACCCCCTGAACACGATTTACTATATGAGACTTTTTTGGTAGTGGGGGTGGGTATTTTTATTACACCGAGTAAGGCTGAAAAACTTTTTTAGCTGGGGAAGTTTTTTCCATAAAAGGGAAAAAATCACCTGGGGTTTTTTTTGCAATAAACACAAAAACTATATTTTTAAACACATCCGGTTTATCACCACGAAAAGTTTTCTCTTGTTTGAGAACTTGGTAATGTTAACTCAAATTGGGGCCAAAAAAGCTCTACAAGCATACCTACCTCATGAATTATTTTTTAGAACTACCTCTATGTCCGTACACGAGCATATAAGTATCAGGGAATATTATAAGGAGAGGAAATGAAAGAGTAATGGGTTGGTTGTGATTCACTGTCCCTTTTGGCCCGGGTTTCTTTCCGGCAGAGTACTCGCCGGACCCTTGAAGGGAGTAGGAGAGACTCTTTAAAACCCTTTATGGGGACGGGGCCAGGCCTCCTATGCTTTTTGAAACCTAAAACAACTTACTATATATAATATATAGATAGATACCATAACAAGGGGGAAGTGGGGGTGATTAAGTAGTTTTTACCTTGAAGGGAGTAGAGAGAATGTTTCCCCGTGTAAAACCGGGGCAAAGTTGGGAGGATTAGGGGAAAAAAAGGAAATGTTGGGACCCTTAAAAAGGCTTCCCTGAAGGGAGTATAGACCTCGAATGACCTAATTACAATAAAAAAAGTAGCATATGGAAAAAGTGGGTATAATACAGTTCTTTTACTTTTAATAAAGAATTTAATACTTTATTTTAATATTCGGGGAGAGGTGTTTCCCTTTTTTGGGCCCTACGAATGTTTTCCCGAGGACGAGGATCAGGTCGGGAAAAGAAATTGGTGACTTTTAATTTTGCAATAATCGACTACCCACCCTTTTTAAACTGATCTTCATGTTGTGTCTATTTTGAAAGGGCATTAAAAATCTAAGAGTGTTTTCCCTTTATTGGGAGGGGGGGAAAGGGGAAAATGAAAAGTTTTAATCTACCCGGTTCGACGGTCGCGAAAAAAAGTCCCCCCCACGGATCGGTTCTGGGGGTTTTGGGGGGGGGGGAATGGGGGGGGGATAGAAGTGGGAGAAAGAAAGAAAAAGGGAGAAAGAAAAGAAGATAAATATCGAGTAACAAATGGCATTTTGTGCAATAAGAATAACCTGTTCCCCCATATAGGGGGCCCTAGACGACAAATTGCCCCGACCAAACTATGGTTATTGAAACCTTTTTCCTTCTTACAGATACAAACCGGAATTTTTTGAAGGGAAATTTTCCCTCCTGTCTCTCCGAATTTCGGGCATTACAACACCTCTCACCCCCCCCCCACCCCGCCGTCATAAACACCCTCTCCTCTTTCCCCCCACACACACCCCTCCCTCCCACGGCATCCACCGCCCTAACTCCCTCCACGGCTCCCCCAGCCCCAAAATCCCCCCCAGGCATCCACACAGCCCCAATCCCTCCACACTATATAAAACAGGGAACAAGAAGCACGAAAGGTTTTCTAGTTTCCTTGCATGGGAATGAAAGGGAAGTATCTACACCCAGTTCCCGAAGTGAACAAATTTTTTTTTTTCGGGCCGCCCCCTTTTTTTCTATCGGGTCTGCCTGAAAATCCGTGAAAATGTACTAGTTTTGAAGCAATTTTTGTTTCTTTAAAAACTTTTTCGCGTTTTGTATTGTTTTTTATGACGTGTCCTGTTTTATTCATTCTTTATCTTTTGGTTTCAGTTGGTCAATATAAAAGGTATGAGCCCCTTTAATTTCAGGTCATTTTTAGGCATCAAGTGATGGGCCAGCAGACTGGTTAACTTCCTGCCGAAAGGCGGCACGCGATCGCACGCGCACCACGGGACACCCTTGAGCGAGGTAATTCTTTAGCGCTTTGGCGACGTCCCGCGGGGTATGCCCTCCAAGATTGATGGGGATCAGACAGTGTTGTTCTCCTGACCCAAAACACCACCCGGAGGATAGCTGCCCCCGGGCACGGGGGGGTCTTCTGCTCTATCGGCACTGCTCTCTTGCCCCCCCCTTTCGCCTTTTCGGGTTTGTGCTGAAGTCGGGGATACCCCAAAAGCCGCCCCCTGTGAAGATGTCAGAATCATTTTTACAATATATAGTATGTTCTACATGATCATATTGAAACGGACCACAACAAAATATTTTTTAAGTACATGTAATTGCATACGGTACTGTATGGCAACAGCCCCATGTCTGTGAATGAGACAGATAATGGAGTATTACGTGAAAATTTTAGGGCAATCTTTTTAACCAAAAAAAAATTTACCCAAAAGGGCCCCGGGAAACCCAATAATGGCTTAGGTTTTAAGGTTTTTAATAAAAATGGACCCCTTTTTGCCCCAGTCAAAAAATGATCCCAGCACAAATTCAAAATAAAGGTAAGCGGGGGTCTGTTGAAAACTTTTCTGGTATATGTGATGTAAATAAATTCAAAAATTTGCTTCAGTTTATCATTACATGTTGTATTGTAATGCCCAAAAAATTCGGAGAGACGGAGGAAAACCCCTAATACAATTCCCCGGGTTTTGTTTGTAAGAAGGAAAAATTTTTAAAAACCCATATGTTTGGTCGGGGGCAATTTTGTCGCCTGGGGGCCCAGTATATGGGGGAACAGGTTTTTTCTTATTGCAAAATGCCAAAAAATCTTTTTTATCGTTTTTTATCTACTTTTTTTTTCTACCATTTTCTTTTTTTCTCCCACTTCTTTTTCCCCCCCCCCCCCTCCCCCCTACACCCAGAACACGAGTCCGATGTGGGGCATTTTTTTTTCGCGACCGTCGATAACTGGTGTTTCCAAAACTTTTCATCCTCCCCTTCCCCCTCCTGACAGATAAAGGAAAACACTTTTGATTCTTAAGTCCTTTTAAATGACCAATAGTGACGATCCGTTTAAAATGGGTGGGTTAGTCGGGGGTTTTTTTTTCGTTTTAAATTTTTGAAAGCGCCCCAAATTTTCTATTCCGACTCCGTTTCCTCGTCATCTGGAAAAACACGTTCGCAGGTGACCAAAAAAGGGAAACACCTCCCCGAAATTTTTAAAAAAAAGTTTAAATTCTTTTATAAAAAGTAAAAAACTGTATTTTTAGGCAGCCATTTCATAGCATACTTGTTTCATTGCTAATTAGGGGTCTTCAAAGGTCTATACCCCCCTTTCAGGGAACCCTTTTTTCATAAGGATCCAAAACATTCCCTTTTTTCCCGCAAAATCCCCCAACTTTCCCTGGGTTTTTTTCCACGAGGGAATCAGTCATTTTTTCTCCCTTAAGGTAAGACATACGTAAATCCCTCCATTTTTCCCCCTTTTGTTTAGTGTATCTATCTATATTACTTTTTAATAGGTAATTGTTTAGGTTTCTTTAACGCATAGGAGGCCCGGCCTGTCCCTAAAGTTTTTTAAAGAGTCATCTCTCTACTCCCTTCAAGGGCTCCGGCGGGGTCCCTGCCGGAAAAGAAGCCAACCCACATGTCACAGTGAACACCCACCAAAAACCCCATTACTCCACTTTTTTTCTCCCCCTAATAGATTTTCCATGTAAACCTTTTAGTGCTCAGTTGATACGGCTAGATGGTATTTTCAAGGACATTTTTCATGAAGGAGGTATGCTCCGTAGAGTTTTCCCTGCGCCAAAATTTAGAGTCATCATGTATCTAGGTTCTAAAAACAAGAGAAAATAAATTTATGGTGAATAAACCGGGTTTTTTTTTTTGATCGGTCTAAGATACAAAGTTTTCAAAAACAAAAAAACCCCCGGCCCCCACACTGGTGATTTAAGCGGGGGATATTATTTCCTTTCAAATAACATTTTTTTTTTTCCGAATTCCCCTTTTGGGAAAAATAGCAAGATAAAGTAAAATTTTTCGGAAAAATTTTCATACAATAGTCGATATTATAGTAGATTTCATTAGATCTTTCCCCCTAAAAAAACCCCAAACCCCCTAAACCATGAAACCTGACCATGTGCAGTGAGCTGTAAGAAGCGACCGATCCCCCCCGTCCAGGCCGTCGCCGCCACAGCCAGCCGCCCGCGCACCCACCTCAGCCCGGCCACTGGCGCGCCTAGTCGCCACGTCGCCTCAGCTCCCCGCCCTTCCACAGCCACCTCAGCCCGCAGCACCGCGTTTCACAGCCGCCGCAGCCGCCGCGCCTACCCGCCACGCCCCACGCCCGCAACCACCACCATGTCAAAGAGGGGCGGAACCTCTCGGGAAGGAAAGGCCTGGATCCCCCTGGGCCTACCCGTCACCGCAGACTGCGCTGACAACAAGCGCCAAGAACCTGTACATCATTGCCGTGCAGGGTATCAAGGGCGTCGAACCGCCTGGCCCCGCCGCCGTGGTCTACAACAACCAGAGCAACAGGGGTGCCCCCAAAAAAAACTACGGAGGGGGAGCAGCGACACCCATCAGGAATGGGCACACTCTTTGTTTTTCCAAGAACCACAGGATTCCTGAAACTTTTGAGAGCTGAAGGCCATCAAGAAGTATTGGCTCAACAAGACCCCTATGCCCCCCCCAACAACAAAAATGGAAAAAAGTTCGGTATCCAATAGTGTTAAATTAGAAAAACAAGGAAAAATTATTTTGAAATGAACATTTATAATTTTTTTTTTGAATTGGAAAGGATAATACCACCGTGTTTTTTTGGGAGTTGTAGCGTCAACCCTGTTATTTCTCGTGGTAAAACAAATCGAAAAGGGTTAAATGTAAAAAATTGGCCAAGAAAATTTGAATTTTTATGATTGATTAAGGAGAGATGAATTCAGGTGTGTGAATGAGTTTGGACAGGGGAAAAAAATATTGGAAGCGCCCCCTGGAAACGATCCTAGCAACGAGGGGCACTTATTTCCAGGGAGGAGGTTGATTGGGATACTTTTTTTTTTCTTTAATTTTCTTTTCACGGACCAGTCGGGTTTTTGGTGAGAGGGGTACTAATTCGAGCAAGTTTTTTTCGAACCCCGCCCCAAACCCTTTAAATCAGCCCGGCTTTTCGGTGTGCGGATACTTCAGGATTTTTAGGTTTTTCGTCAGTAACCCGGGGTGAGCCCCGGGGGGCACAAAAATAGAATGAATGTGGGACGAAGTGAAAGTCCAAATTTTCCCCACATTTTTCTCAGGAAAGAAAACAAACGAGGGTCAAATGTTCTTTTAACCCGGGAGGAGGTTTTTATTTGGGGTACCAGTCTTTTATTGAATTTTTATTAACGGACTCAGTCTGGTTCGGGGAGGGTCTTCAAGGTATTTAATTTTAAGTTCAGTCAACCCGACTTGCGGGGAAATTTGTAAGATTGGAAAAGTGTTTAAATGTAGATTTTCTGAGTCAAGGAGATGGTGTGTGCGACTAGAGAAAAAATTTTGGTTAGGAGATTCCCCCCTTTTTTAGAAATTCGGAAATGTCTATTTCACGGGGTCACCGGTTAGGGGGGGGAGTATTTTTTTCGAGAAGTAGACTGCTACTCATTTTACATCGACCGCTTTTTAGGTGTGGGGGGTTATTTCGGCTCGTCAGGCTTCGTTATCAACCCGGAGTACCGGTGTGCGCCCCTTGGACAAACCTGACGACGAGAAAAAAAAGGGGATGATCAGGGTTTGACGACCCCGTTTACCCAGGTCAGAGGTTGATTGGGGTATTTCCTTTCCTTTTGGGTATTCGTGTAAACTAAACACATTTTAGATACCCCTTTTTCAAAAGAAAAAAAGAATCTTATAAATCACAATAAATTCGCCCCCCTTTCGGGGAAAAATCCCTTGACACAGCTTTTTGAAAGGAAAAGGGAATCAGGGGGTAGTTAATTTTTTAAAATTTAAGAAATTTTAATTTTTCCCGGAGAATAAGTGTGGGGAATGCCCCCGGAATTTGGAGAGACGGTGGAAATTCCCATCAAAATTTTGGGTTATGATCTGTAAAAGGAAAAAAATTTCAATAACCATATGTTTGGTCTGGGGGGAAAATTGTGCCTAGGGCCCGTATATGGGGGGGAAAAGGTTATTTTATGCACTAATGCCCAAAAATCTTGTTCTGTAATATTATCTTTTTTTCTTTTCCCCTTTTTTTTTTTTTCTCCATTCTATCTTCCCCCCCCCCACTCCCCCCCATACACCCAGAACACGAGTCAATGTGTGGGACTTTTTATTCGCGACCGTGAAAACTGGTAGTTTTAAAAAACTTTTACCCCTTACCTCCTGCAGATCAAGGAACACTTTTAGATTTTTAAAGTCCTTCAAAATAACACAATAGTGACAGACACGTTTAAAAAGGGGGGGTTTAGGAGTTATTCGCAAAATTTAAAAAGCGAACCAAAATTTTTTTTCCCCCGATACCTCGTCCTTGGAAAACACTTTCGCAGGCTCCCCCCCAAAAGGGAGAACACCTCTCCCCGAATTTTTAGAATAATGTTTTTAAAATTTTTCTATAAAAAGAAAAAAGAATTAATGGAGCCATTTCATATGCATACTTGTTTCTTTAGCTAATTGGGTATTCGAGGTCTAACCCCCTTCGGGGGAAGCCTTCTAAGGATCCAAAACTTTCCTTTTTTCCCGCAAATCTCCCAACTTTGCCTCTTTTTTACCACGAGGGAATGTCATCTCTCTACTCCCTTAAAGGTAAGACATACATAAATACCCCCATCTTCCCCCTTTTTATAGTGTATTTTCATATATCTATATATAGGTACAGTTGTTTGGTTTCATTAACGATGGGGCCCGGGCCCTTTCCTTTAAAGTTTTTAAAGAGTCATCTCTTACTCCCTTCAAGGCTCGGCGAGGCCCCTCCCGGGAAAAAAGAAGCCCAAGCACATGTCAAGTGCCCCAAACCCCCAAACCTTACTCTCACATTTTTCCCCCTATATGATATTCCATTTTCCCTATAGTGCTCAGTGATAGGGACAAGAGGGTAGTTTAAGGACTAATTCAGTGAGGTAGGTTATGTCTAGAGTTTCCCGCCAAAATTAGAGTCATAAGTATCTGGGTTTCCCAAAACAAGAAAAAAAAAATATTTCAGGGAAAAAACCGGATGATGTTTAAAGATAGCTTCTTGTTTTTATTGAAAAAACCCCGGGTATTACCCCCTTTTATGGAAATACTTCCCCAAGTCTAAAAAAGAGTTTTAGCCTCACTGGGTGAAACTAAGTATCCACCCCGATCCCAAAATAATTTCATATAGTAAGGGGTTTAGGGGGTAAACCATAGAACATCCGGGGCTGGGGGCGCATTTCCCCTTAAAACCCTAAGTTCCCCCCAATTTCATTTTGTGAGAGGATTTTTTATTAGTCAATGAAAAATTTCAAAAAATTTAAATATCATTAACCCAAGGGCAGTAACAAAAAACCCTGGCATCCATTTATAGGATTCATTCTTTAACTAAATTTGTAGAACCATCTCTTTTCGTGAATAGGGGGCTTTTCCTCAGAAGGTTAGAGCCCAAAAAGGAGAAATTTGTGCAGAGGTTAGAAACACAGGCCCAAATGGATTTGGCACCACACACTAAGGAAAGAAAGGAAAGGTGGATTGGGCAAGCTTTAGTTTAACCCCATACATCATAGAAGCAAATTATCCCCTTTTGGGGTGGAAAGGGGTTTGGGGGTTAGCTTGTAAAAAAACCTTCAATTACTTTCTGGAACCCTTATTCTTTTTCTCTCTCAATTTCAATTTTTTACACCTCTTCCAAACCTAGAAAAAAAAAGAAAAAAATCCGTATTACATTTTCTAAAAAGGGAAAGGGCCCATATGTTGGGAAGGTTTAAAAGTGCACTATGGTAAATTTTTGAGTCACTTGTTCCTTAAACACCCACTTTTACATAAAGCTTTCAATAAATAATTCTTAGAAAGGGTTGGGACATGGTGCGGGAAAGCCCAAAATTTAGACGGTGCTGCAGGGGCTAAAGGGGGAAGAAAGGAAGACAGCTTGCAATGATCCCGCAATGACAGAAACAACCCCGAAGGGATTCCTGGAAGGAAATGTACAAAAAAAAGTACTTAATGTAGAGGCATTTTTGGGCGTTATAAGTAGTTAGGATGTGCTGTTTGAAAAAGATACCTAAATTTTGCCATTGCACCTTGGTACAAGTTGCATCAGTAGAAAAAAACATGACATTAAGCTCTATATCAATTCGACCACAAGTCCTACCTACCTAAACGATAACAGCATAGTGTGAAAGCAAAGGGTTATCACTGCATTGGTATATACATGAACCTTTAGGTGTCGAAAAGTCTGAGGGAACAAATTCTTCTTCAAAAAAAAGTGTTGCCCCTTCATCTGCTTTGAAGCCCCACCCATGAGTTCAGGAGAGAGAGAGAGAGAGAGAGAGAGAGAGGAGAGAGAGAGAAGAGGGGGAGAGGAGAGAGAGAGAGAGAGAAGAGAGAGAGAGAGAGAGAGAGAGAGAGAGGAGAGAGAGAGAGAGAGAAAGAGAGAGAGAGAGGGAAAGGGGGGAGAGAGAGAGAAGGGAGAAGAGAGAGAGAGAGAGGAGAGAGAAGAGAGAGAGAGAGAGAGAGAGAGGAGAGAGAGGGGGAGAGAGAGAGAGAGAAGGGAAAAAAAGAGGAAAAGAGCGGAGAGAGAGAGATTTTAAAAAAAACATGAAAATTTAGATGGAAATAATATTGCCTTTACATTTTTTATAGTTTTTAGACCTGACACATTCAAACCACTTGTACAATAAAATATTTAAAAAAACCCTTTAAAAGGAAAAATTACCATCATTATTATTTTTAATCTCACAATACATACCTTTTCCCTGCTTCTGGGGCGATGTTCGCCCACACCCCTTGGGATTTCATCCCCGCTGGGGAAGCGTTGGTAATTTTGACAACCAGTGCCACCGCGGCCCAGTTTGGGGGGTTCCATACCGAAGTCACGATCCCCCCCTGATGTATGGATCTGCGGAAACATTCATAAGGTTTGTTCAAGAATGTAAAAGTATTTTTTTTTTTAAGTAAACATAATTTATGGCCCCAGCAAAAAATTTTTCTTAATCATCCCCTTTTAAAAAAAAAAATTTTTCTCACGCATACTCAGGTTAGGGTTTGTTTAGTCTATGAGGAAAAGAACGTGCTGATATTTAGGGTTAAAAAAAATTTTTCGTGATAAAAAACATAAATAACAGTCACATTTAAAGGGGATATTTTCCGGGGGGGAAAAAGGGGGGGTCCCTAAAAAAACCATCTTTTCCCTAATTTATATTTAAAAGCAACTAAATTTGTTTGCAATACATAATTCATAAAATAAATTTTAAATTTTCCTTTAATAAAATGTCCATGCATCAATTTTCAGCACTCTCATGTATCAAGCACCGCTGCATCTGGGTTTCAGCAGGTACATGCTTTATAAAAAAGAGAAAAAATAAAATTTTAAAAGGGGAAAGAACATTTCTGCGTCGTCGAGTTCTAAGTTGGTGTTTTGGGTGATTCCTATAGCGACAATTCCATGAACATTCACGGGATTTCAAACAAAGTTTTTTTTTTATTTCGGTAATATTTCAATGTTACAAATTTATGGGGAAATGGAAATTTCAGTACCTTTTGACTATTTAATTTTTGGTTTTTTCGACTTACAGGTAATTGTATATGTGGGATGTGAATGGGGGAGGGTACAACATTTAATTTTGTAGCTGTGTGGCCGCCTTTTCGGTAAACCCCCTACCTCTAACATGGCGCAGTAGGGTCGAGATAAGCGATACACATTCCCCCGGGCTGGTTCGGGGGGGCCTAGGAGGGGGATTGTGGGGGTTTTCACCCAAAGGGAAACCCTAGTGAACGGTAGAGTCCGCCCGGGAAGGGAAGGTCTCGGGTTCGATCCCCCAGCGGTGCCCTTTTCGGGGAACCTCTAAAAGGCTAACTAAAGAAATAAATAGCAGAAATAGAAGTGTACGAATAAACTTTATGGTTGATTATGGGAAAATAAATAGTTTAACGGGGGGAAAAAAGGGGTGCTAAAGAAATAGGTAAAAAATTTTAGGTTTGCCCCTACTCTCCCCCCTTCCCCCAAAAAAAGTTTGGGGGCCTGTGGGAATGCGGGGTTTTTTTGGGTGGGGAGCAAATTTTCGTCGGAAAAAGTAATTTTAAAAGTTTTGTTTAGGGGGGTAAAATTTTCCTTAAAAATTGGGTAATTTCCTTAATCTAGAGAAATTTCATAACCAAATTTACCTAATCCTAGCGGGGGGGTTTACCCACGATAACCCCAACTAATCTAAACCAACCCAACCAAAATTTAACTACCCTAACCAAAACTAAAAAACCTAACCAAATTAACCCAACCTAAACCCACCTTAACCTCCTAGCGGGTGTTGTGTGTTTCGACACTTCGGTCATCTTTTTGGGATCGTCAGGTTTACACGTCGGTCGCCCCCCAATGCGGCGCCGATGATCCCCCATATATAGGGGGGGATCGCGTGTCATTTTTTGATTTAAACAACAAACTATATGTTTAAAATAAGAATGTATAAGTTTTTAAACTACCTCACTATAACCCCTAAAAATTTCTAACCTAACCCCATATAAACCCCCCAAAAGTTAAAACCTAACTCATATAAACCCCCTAAAAAAAAAAGGTTACCACATAACCTCACTTAACCCCTAAAAGTTTCTAACTAACCCACTATAACCCCAAAAAATTACTAAAACCCAACCCTAACTAACCCCCCAAAAGGGTTTTAAACCAACCACACTATAACCCCCCAAAAGTTTTTTATATTTTGTAGGGGCCGCATTGGGTTACACCCACGTCTCTGGACTCAGAAGAAAATCAATTAATTTTCCCTAGATTAGGGAATTTTTATAACTCCATAAATCAAAAAAATATTAGTTGCGACGCATATTTTTTACCCCAGCTAATATCCTGCATTCCCCAGGCCCCCAAGTATTTTTGGGGCAAAGGGGGGTATAGGCAAACACTAAAAATTTTCCGAAATATAGCAAGGAGCATAGATAGGGGGCCCTGAGAAAGTATAAAACGGCAGCAGGAAAAAGGGGATACGGGGAAATGTATAGTAGGCAGAACACATAATTGAGCCCAAAATTAAATTATTTGGTGTTTGTAATCGTTAAAGATGTTCAGGTTTTTGGGAAATTTCCCCGCCGAAAAACCAAAACCCAGAACCCCGCGAAAAGTGGAACCTCCGACGTGTAAACTTTCGAAGATAGTTCCACTTTTTAAAAGCCCACCTGATCAAGCTATTGGGGGGATTTATGTCTAAATACTGAAACAGGGGTAAAAAGCTGATTAAATAGATATATTGGGTTTATATAATATCAAGATCAGGAACTGAAACTGTCGCCGAGAATAAGATCATTCGCCGACGAGAAAAATTGGAACAGTTGCCGACGGCGGCGACTGTTCTAGGTACCATGTTAACAATTCTACTTCTCCTTACGAACCTAGCTCACTTCATTCAACTTATTTAAGCCTCTCATCTTCCGTAACAAGTCACAATGGAACAACAACAAAAAATAACGAGAGGACCTGCTAGCTAGATTAATAACGAACCCATATATCAGGTTCCTATATAATGTTCACCCGGGTAAATACCCGTAAAACATGATGTGCTGCTCCTCTAACACCTAACACACTCCCTTCTATGTGTTTCATGTCCTAATCTTACACGGTACTTACATTTCGATGGATGTAATGTCGGAGGCAGAGAGCTGTGTACGAAGCGAAGGAAGCCATTTTGGATTTTCAAATTTGTATTTTTTTCAAGATTATCTGACCTCCTGGAGCAACTTTTAATCTGTACCACAGCAACACAGAAAACATGCTCCAAGGCATGCACGAGGACAGATCACTATCTAAATGGACCAAACATTTTGCCCCGAGAATAGCCGCCTCTGATATTTTCTTGTGCACTTCAAATATACACCAGCGGGCGAACGGAGGTCTAACGTCAAGTAGCCGCTGGTTATCACCACTAATGTAATACTACATCAATATCATCATATAACTGTTGTTTTAGAATGTTTACACATAAAAGGAATACATTTTTCAAATTCTGTACATTGATTTACAGATAATAAATTTTCCTCTCTGAAAATACACTAGCGGCACTACGGAGGACCTCGGGAGGCAAAGTTGCCGCTGGTGGCCGCCGTTCGCCGCTCTAATGCCTACGTAGGCCCGCCGGTGGTGGTTAGCTGGGTGGCTACGTAGCTCGAAGGTTGCTCACTCGCCTTTTCCGCGGCCTCAATAATTTCACACACGCGAACTACCTCACTGAATGACTCGAGGCGTGGGAAGCAACGCAACACCCCCGCTTTCATGCTGCGATCATGTAGCCCCATCACTATTTTCTTGCTGAGTATGTACTCCTCTAAGGAGCACTGGCACTCAGGGCACCTAAAGCCGCACTCATTCGCTTTGGCGCGGCACTGGGAGATATACGCACACACACTGTCACTCGATGCCTGTGGTAGAGAGAAGAATTCCGCCCACGCCCCGATGATACAGCGTGTACCGATCACCACGCTTCTCACAACGTCGATTGCCTCCGTGGTTGAGAACTGCCTGAACACTTGCTTGCCCAGGCGCGCGTCGATGCGCTGTTGCACCTCTGTGTTACAAAGGAGGCGTACATAAGGTGCCGCTGTGGGCGCCGCCCAGCCGCAGATGCTGCTGCACGTAGTCCTCTACACTGGTGGCCCATGCCTCAAACGTTGCCGGCGACATGCCCACGGTCGCTCCCCCTGGTCCTGGAGGAGGTGGTGGGCGATGCTGCCGGGTCGTTGGCCAGAGTTGCAGCTGAGTGGCTGGTGTGATGTCGGGGCTTGGTGTATAACGCGTGGCGCGGGCTTGGTACGGCGGTGGGATGGACCACGTAGCTGTTTCCACCCGCCCGCCGCCTGCCGGAAACGTCTCTACGCCGCCCATGCCTTCCTCCATGAACCCCTGAAGAAACTGCGCCATATTTGGGCTGGAACACAGAAGGGCTGGGCCCAGCCAGCACACGTACATGGGGCCCATGTGGGATTTTCATGGTAATTGGTGGGCTAGGTGGGCATGGGTAAGGGATGGGGAAATCCATGGGCTATAGATGGGACTCATATGGGTTGCCCATATTAGTGGCCATTTTTCCAAAGTGACAAAATTGGATAGCAAATCGTCCAATCGACTGAGAAAATAAACCTTGAGGCAATTATTCAAATAAATAGCCATGGTTTAGTATAGGAATGTTAAATGGGTTTTACCTGGGCTCTATGTGGGCTTTCCATATAGATATACATTTTTACCATCATTCCACAAATATGCAGTAGACTGTCTGAATGATTGCGATAGTATCGTTGAGGAAATAATTCTAATAAGTTTCGATGAACATGAATGTTTTGGAGATTTTTATGCACAGATAGAGTGTGTATGGGTTAAACATGGGATATACATGGGCTGCCCATATTATAAGTATATTTTTTATAACGTCAATTAATTAATGACAAAATTGCATAGCAAATCGTCCAATCGACTGAGAAAATAAACCCTGAGGCAATTATTCAAATATATAGCCATGGTTTAGTAGAGGAATGTTAAATGGGTTTTACCTGGGCTCTATGTGGGCTTCCCATATAGATGTATACATTTGTACCATCATTCCACAACTATGTAGTAGACTGTCTGAATGATTGCGATAGTATCGCTGAGGAAATAATTCTAATAAGTTTCGATGAACATGAATGTTTTGGAGATTTTTATGCACAGAGACTCACAGAGACAGAGATAGACTGTGTGTGTATGGGTTAAACATGGGATATACATGGGCTGCCCATATTATAAGTATATTTTTTATAACGTCAATTAATTAATGACAAAATTGCATAGCAAATCGTCCAATCGACTGAGAAAATAAACCCTGAGGCAATTATTCAAATATATAGCCATGGTTTAGTAGAGGAATGTTAAATGGGTTTTACCTGGGCTCTATGTGGGCTTCCCATATAGATGTATACATTTTTACCATCATTCCACAACTATGTAGTAGACTGTCTGAATGATTGCGATAGTATCGCTGAGGAAATAATTATAATAAGTTTTGATGAACATGAATGTTTTGGAGATTTTTATGTACAGAGACTCACAGAGACAGAGATAGTGTGTGTATGGCTTAAACATGGGATATGCATGGGCTGCCCATATTATAAGTATATATTTTATTACATCAATTAATTAATACAATACAAAAAATACAGTAAATTGACTTTAAGATTACTATATTATTTTGTAAGCAAATAAGTATAAGGTTTATGGTGCGTATGGTAAATTAGAATGCGTACAAAACGATATATTTGGTTGATATATTCGATCTATCCAACAAAGAAATTAATTAATGCCGTGGTCTCTGGGCGAATGAAAGATGTTGGTATCCTTAAAAAAAAAATTCAATTGGCATTCGCAATCAAAGAATATTAAGACGATTGATATTTTTATTTTATTTTATTTAGTGAAATCATACATAGACTATAAGTTGTGTTTTGCAAGATCATTTTTCATATTCATTCCATCTGCTGAGAAATATTGGAACACCGCTTGTGTACGTCGGACCGCGCCATGTTCAGGCGGGAACTTTTGTTAGCTACTTACGGCAACTTACGCCTGTGATAACATCATAGGACATCACCAGGGCTCATAGTGTTCTCCAAGGGATCCTCGCAGCCCTAAAACAACAACAACAACAACTTAGGCAAGTAAGTATCAAGGTATAGTCACCCGTCACGGGCCCTCTCTAAATTTGTCAGTGGAAGGCAACAAGTATAGGAGTCAGAGGGAAAGGCTTATAGCGTCAATAGTAACAGTCCTAGGCAGAGAGGAGTGGGACAGGAGACTAGAGCAGAAAGACGGGGCCCTGTGTACGGTGTTAGGGCTGTATGGGGTAATAATGGAGGAGGGTCTGTAGGGGAACAGAACGTATTGTAAACCTCACCAAAGCGTTCCTAACGCAGTGCTTCGCGGTCGTCTTCAGAGACACCGACGACTTTTTCTTGGCCTACAATAGGTGCTTGATCTAATGGAGATAGTTTTATTTTGCGCAAACCAATAAAAAAAATAAAAAAAGGTATACTTTGTGGTTAAGGTTAGGTTAGGTTTCATTAAAACCTATAAGGTTAGGTTAGGTTTCATTAAAACCTATAAGATTAGGTTAGGTTTCATTAAAACCTATAAAGTTAGGTTAGGTTTCATTAAAACCTTTTAAGGTTAGGTTAGGTTTTTTTTTTTTTTTTTTTTTTTCTCGGGTTTGCGCAAAATAAAACTAGCACCATTAGAACAAGCACCTATTGTAGGCCAAGAAAAAGTCGTCGGTGTCTCTGAAAACGACCGCGAAACTCTCGTCCATTACCCAATGAATTGGGATGATATATAATTAATCAAAGTACTGAAAACTGATCAAAATGTCTTTCCCAGGTGAAATAAACAGGAGAAGAGTTAACAAGTTTTGTTAACTAAGGAGACGAAGTGGAAGAGGACCTATGAAGCGATACTAAGCGACTAAGGTCACAAGAAGAAGAATTCATCCGCCTCACCTGTGTTTTCTTGAAGAAGACAGGTCAGCTGCCACGCCTGTGATAGCATCATAGACACATCACCAGGGTTCGAGACCAAGATCCACTTCTCAGCAAAGTTACCCAGTAAGTTGTCTACGTATTGATTAAAACTACCCATGTAAAACTTACATGGGTAAGGTAAATTTCCAGTTTGACACCGAATTCACTTTGGTGGACGAAAATATATTTTTAGTGAGTTTTGATGTGTTTTGGGTATTAGTTCGGTAGTGGGCTTTCAAAAGTCATAGCTAGGATTTTTACCTACATCGAGGGCCGGATTTAGGAGTGGGCATAGTGGGCAGCTGCCCAGGGGCCCCCACAATCAGGGGGCCCCCACAAAATGGGGCAATCTGCCAAACTGGGGCCTGGGGTCTCCACATATTATAATTTTTGTTCTTATTTATTTATTTACTTAATACTTCCTTGTATATTTATATAATAAATATTTTTTAATCAAGAGGCCTTAATTTATAATCAAATTAATAATTTATCTTATATCCAACTGCCTATAGCGGTAGTGTTGCTTGATTGCCCATGGCCACATTTCTAGGTTTAGAATGGTCTCCCTCTAACAGATATTAGGGAAAACGGGCACACTCAACTGATTAAGGGGTTTAATGAGCGACCCGTGGTTGATTTTGAGGTGAGTTTTTTAGTATTTTTTTCATTTTCGATGTAATATTTCGCTACCAATTAATGATTTCTGGTGTCCATGAATACACAAAGAGTGCGCTAGTAAGGCACAGAATACTGAGATATGTCTATATGTGATGAAATGAAGTAATGAAAGTGAACTCATATGTCACAGAATGACGTAAGTGTTTGTTTACATAAAAGTGGCGTCGTATCATCGTATGGATGATCACTACAGTGGGATTTTAACACATTAACTGCCTATTGGGCCACCGGTGTACCGAGCAGATATTTCCTTCTTTGCGAATTGGTACATCCGTGGCCCGAATAACCCTTTTTAAAAACTTTTGCAAACATGAGTACATAGCCAATTTTTATGTACATTTGTATTTATTATGGCTATAAATGTCTTGCAACGATATCAGGTAATAAAAAATACTCATAATTGTGTAAATTAGTTAATTATGATTAGCCCAAAATCCTTTTTCCTTGTTCATCAATGTTGTTTTTTTATTTATGTTTTCATATGATAATGTGATCCTATAAGCATTATAATCAATATGAAAATAAAGCAGTTATCAAATAAAACATGCAAATGCATTCTTTGCATATAAAGCAAAAATTAAACATTGAAATTAGATGCATTGATAAGATAATATTATGTATAACAATACATGCTTCCAAAATGCATATAAAACTTTGTAACACAAAGCTTGTAAGGTGTATTCATCTTACAAGCAAATTACAATCATTACACAATGCAGCAGTAATTAACTGTAGAAGAAAATACCATAAAACTCACGAAATTAGTTCCGCAAACAAAAATAAATAAAAAGCTAAATTGAATTATCCGAATGTGTAATCGTTTCCCAATTTCCCATGCATTTTCCTTAGTATGAGGCATATTTTTCATTGAAACATGAAAGGCAGAGATGTGGCTGACCATCACATGCACTGCAGAAGAACTCTTCTAGCCTTATTTGAGGCCACCATGTATCCTTCTCCTAGTGATATCTTTTCGTAACATCCTCTGCATCTTTTCCTTGTGCTTCCTTGTGTATCCACAGGTGTGGATGATCCATACATACATAGATAGATCAAAAAGTAAAAGAAAAACAGAAGAAAAAGAGAAAGGTGCTGAGAGTCTCCACCACAGTGATGCAACATTTTTGGAAGCTAATTCAGCAATCCAAAAAGACGCAAAAAATGTCAGTCGCAAATGCACACCAGGTATGTTTGAGCGAAGGAATCGAAATGGGGAAGTTACAAAGCGTTCTTGACTATGTCTATCTCCAGAAAATGGACGGGTCTACTGCTTCTATTGCAAGCTAATGGGTGCTTCGAGATCTCAGTTCACATCTGATGGGTTCTGTGACTGGAAACACGCCAATAGGGTTGCTGTCCATGAACAATCAAAGGATCACATTCAAGCAGTTTTGTCAGCAACGAGTCGTGCAATGAGAGTTGGAGGTGTAGACTCAAAGCTAACAACACAAGTGGATCAAGTTTAGCAGTATTGGTGTAGTCTTTTGAAACGACTGATTAGTGTGTTGAAATTTTTATGTGAAAGAGGCCTAGCTCTTCGAGGAGATGATGAAATAATTGGATCTCCTCATAATGGAAATTATTTAGGATTGTTAGAGCTTTTGGCCGTGCATGATGATTTCCTCAGGCAACACATACATAATCATGCCAGTCGGGGCAGTGACCATACAAACTATTTATCTTCAACCATCTGTGAAGAAATCATCAGACTAATAGGCAATGAAGTACTCAAGGAAATAATTGCACGTATGAAGCTGTCAAAATATTACTCAATTTCTCTCAATTCAACACCTGATGAAGGTCATGTTGATCAACTAACACTGATCTTCAGATACATGGAGCATGATACACCTGTAGAGATATTTGTAAAATGTTTACCAAATCAAGGACACAAGGCTCAAGAAATGTTTGAAGGTTTGATGAAATTTCTAACAGACTATGATATTGACATTAAAAATTGTCGTGGGCAATCATATGATAATGCAACATCTATGAGTGGGAGATACAATGGTCTGCAAGCCAAAGTTGCAGCTAAAAATCATCATGCAGTTTGGATACCTTGTGCAGGTCACTCATTAAACCTGGTTGGAAAAGCTGCAGCTGAATGTTGTCAAGCAGCTATCTCATTTTTTGATTTTCTAGAGGCCATTTATGTGTTCTTCACAGCTTCTACACGTCGTTATGCAATTCTTAGCGATTTACTGAAAAATGTAGAATCTGGCCCAGTGTCTGTACCAAAGAGGATTTCTACAACAAGATGGTCCTGTCGAGCTCTTGCAGTGAAAGCAATTGTCCAAGGATATGTCCCAATCCGTGAAGCACTTGCTAAAATAACTAGTGATGAGAATGAGATGAGAAAACTCGTTATGAAGCCAGCGGTCTCCTTGAAAAGATGGGCAAGCTAGAGACAACCATTTATGCAGTTTTTTGGCATGGCATTCTTGGTAGAGTTGATGCCACAAGCCACGCATTGCAGGATCCAAAACTTGAGTTGAACACAGCAGTCGCAATGTTGAAGTCCTTGGAATGTTTTGTACGTGAAAAACGAGATCGCTTCCATGTTTATGAGGAGAAGGGGAAGGAATTGTCAGGAACCGAGGAATATTTACAGACACGTAAGCGCCAACGTAATGTCCTACTCAATCCATTGGATTATGAACGATCTGAAGAAGCATCACTCTCACAGTCAGAAGCATTTCGCATACAGAATTTCCTTCCAGCAATTAATCAGTTCCTGAGTTCACTGGATCAACGGTTGAAGGCTTATGAAGAAATCTGTTCACTTTTTGGATTCTTGGATAAACTGCAATCATTGAATTGTGATGAAATTGAAGCAGCTGCAGCGAAATTGGTTGCTGAGTACAAGAATGATCTGGATCAAACACTTGGAGTTGAACTAGTGCAGTTTGCAGCCTTCTTTACTCAATTTCTCATAGACGAAGATGTAGAGAAAGGGAGGGCACATTTCCTTTACAAGCTGTTGATATACAAGAATGTTGTAGATACATTTCCAAATGTTGAAATAATGTTGCGGATGTACTTGGTGCTCATGGTTACAAATTGTTCTGGAGAACGTTCTTTCAGTAAAATGAAATTTTTCTAAAACAGACTTCGTACTACAATGTGTCATGACAGGCTTAGCCACCTAGCTTTGATGAGCATTGAATATGACATCCTCAGAGAAACTGACTTCCATGATTTGATCAAAAACTTTGCAAGGGCTAGATCTCGTAAAATGCCACTGCCAGTTCTGTAATTAAAAGTAGCTACTGGTATTGTAAAATTTATTTTTTTCATTTGCAGATACAGGGAGGTCCCGAAGATACGAGCAGTTAGGTTCCACCTGGCATACTCGTAAAGCAAAATCTCGTATAGCGAAACACATAACTTATGGTAAAATATAGGTTTGGTTCCAGGACCCCATCAATTAAAAAAAAAAAAAAAAAAAAAAAAAAAAAAAAAGACATGTTTTTCAAGCTAAAATAAACTGTAGCAAACACAACAAACACACAGCGTCTATATTACCCACACTGTACTACTTATTCTGTAGAAAAAGCATTCTGAAAGAGAAAATAGCACACAAAATAACTGCACATTAATCAAACATAAAACATGCATAACAAGCAAAAAAGACGTTGTAATGTAGGGGACGCCGCGTGATACAAGAGAAGGTAGTGTAGCGGTCCCAAGGTTGGGGCTGCACACCTGCTAATTACCCCTAAAGGTCAGGCCGCGCCATATGCTTAATTACCCTTCAGGTCACGCCTTGCTAGGGGTGACCTGACTGCGGTCCCAAGGTTGGGGCCGCACACCTGGCTAATTACCCCTAAATGTCAGGCTGCGCCATATGCTTAATTACCCTTCAGGTCACGGCTTGCTAGGGGTGACCTCACTGGGGTCAACCAAATCCCCCTTTGTCCAGCCCGGGAGTGGTAGGGCGCACATTTTGAACTTGATAATTTTACTCACCCCAGTTTGAATGTCGTATCATTGGATTTTTGATCTCGTATATTGAAAATAGACCCTAATTTACACATCTCGTATCATCGGATTCTCGTATACCGAATGCTCGTATAACGGGACCTCCCTGTATATGGAAAATGTAGATATGCATCATAGATATTCAGACTAGTGTTGTAAACAGTAGCTATTGCTTACTTTGCTTATAAATATAACTGATAATCAATCCCTTCTCTATTGTATACATTGCTAAAGTTAATATAATTTCTCAATTTAGCTATGCTGATTGTTTCAAAATGCTCCTAAAAAGGCTAAAATTTCAAAAAAAAATCCCCGGACCCCCCAGCTGCTCGGCATCTCATACTTTGTAAAATTTTGTAATGAAAGGGGGCCCCCACACAGAGGCTGCCCAGGGGCCTCCACAGGTCTAAATCCGGCCCTGCCTACATCATCGTGTAGATTTCTTCATTCAGTGTTTTTGAAAGCCATTTCCCATGGCGCAATTGAATAATAATGGCATTACTTGTACTACCAAGAATTCACTGTTATTTCATCCAGAAACGGTTAAGTTAGGCTAAATCAGGTTAGGTTAGAGGTGGGGTTTTTGTTCAGAAGTTGATTAAGGTATTAAATACTAGCAATAGCCTGAACAGTTAGGCTAAATTATGTGGTTAGGTCATGTTGGCCAGTTAACCAATGTCCAGGTTAGGTTATTGAATGAGCGGGTATCTGGAACTGTCGCTTATAGGAATTCTCGCCGACATCGGAGTGTTACAAATGTTCACGTCAGCAAGTGTTTTTATTTTCGGCGACAGTTCCAGTTATCTTGATATTACAGTACCCAGGCAATATATACCATTAATCAACTTTTATCCGTGTTTCTGCATCCAGGGACTAAATACCAGCAATAGCCTGAACAGTTAGGTTATGTTGCTCGTTATTATTCCTGAAAAGCACCATACTCACTACGAAGGACACCTATGTGTTATATGAGGTGCCTTCTGCCAAAGACTACTGTATACAGTAGTCTTTGCTTCTGCACATACATATTTAATACATTTAGCTATGCGCCAGCCACTGGCAGGTTAGGTTAGGTTAAATTTGTTTAATAACCAGTGGTTACAGTTCAAAATCATAATGAAACAACAAAACTGGTCTTACGGCGAGGTGGAACAGCACGCGGCGTGGATCCATAGCGGGTTGAAGAACGCCTCGTACCGCTGTCAAGGTATTGCCGATATTACCTATTAAAAAAAATAAGGATTTGCGACATAAACGGTTAGCAGATTCATTCCAAATGCATCAAAACTCGCCAGAAAAAAATTATTTTGTCCACCAATTTAAAGTGAATATGGTGCTTTTCTAGAAATTTACCTGTTGGTCTGTTAATCAATGTCCAGGTTAGGTTAGTGAACGTAGGGGTGGGGGGGGCAGTCTCCCAGTTAGGTCAGGTTACATTACCAATGTCAAAAGTGTTGTTTTAGTCTTTTGGGATAAACGAAAAATGTGGTGTCCAATAATGAGATAGCCTTAATTTATTCTTCCTTTTCATTTATTGCAAGAACATTTCCACGTAAACGAGTGTTCCACTGTCGGCGAGATTTCTTGGTTGGTGTTACAGCAAGAATTCCTATCGGTGACAGTTCCATAAACCAGTGTTGAGACCATTATGTCCTACTAGCCGCAAAGCCGCCCTCCGGGCGGACTTTTTGGCTAGCTCCTGCGGAGGGCTATTGGTGGGCCTTCGGCCCACCAAACACAGACTCTCCAGATAGCCCCTTCTAGCTTTCCTGAAATCATGGATGTAGAAATGTATGTATTAACGCCAAACCATTCACATCACCCCCAACCCATTCACTCACCATTACCATCACCCCCACCCATTCACTCACCCATTACCATCACCCCCACCCATCACTCACCCATTACCCATCACCCACACCCATTCACTCACCCATTACCCATCACCCCATCTATCCTCACCCATCACCCACCACCCATTCACTCACCCATCACCCCACACCCATTTACCCATCACCCACCTATTCACTCACCCATTACCCATCACCCTACATCAAGGTTTCCTCAATTCTCGCAAAAACACTTTTTTCACAATTCTCGCTAATAGGCTGCCCCACACTCTATTCCCTCACCCATCACCCATCACCCCCCACCCATTCCACCCATCACCCACACCCTTACCATCACCCACCCATTCACCACCCATTACCATCACCCTACATCAAGGTTCCTCAATTCTCGCAACCCACTTTTTTCACAATCTCGTTAATAGGCTGCTAAAAAAAAATTAAAAAAAAGTGACGGATCATCTCATAAGTGGCTTATAACCTTCCCCTGGTCGACCGATTCCAAACTGTGCCATATGAGGGGATGCGCGACTGGGGCGGCACCTATCGCGGACAGACAACACACACACACACACACACACACACACACACACACACACTTTCGCTTATATTATTATAGATTTTTTGTCTTGTTATTACAGTTTCTAGGGAAGGTTGGAGGAGATGATCCTCGGATGAGATTTAGCTGTGAGTGAGATTTCCTAAGGTTGTGGATAGCAAGGCTGTGGTGATACATAGGTTCTCAGTGTTTTTTATTACAAAACTGATCAGAACTTTATTGTCTGGGCATCTATTGTAAGTGAGGTGTTGGGTAGTGTGTGTGTAGGTTAGCTGCCTTGTCTGTACTGTATCCCCTGCATGGGGATGGCCCCACTGCTGGCGTGTTTCCATGCGAAATTGTAGTTTGTTTGTATCTTGAAGCAAAAGAAAAATTTCTTGACCCTACTAGCCCCTTTCAAGTACCAAACTACAAGGTTATTGATATAAAAAGCGCCACCACGCCAGGACGAACCGGTGGACTCGACCGTGGAATGCGCAGGGACTTGCACATCTTAGCCAGTAACTCTCCCAACCGACCCCCTGGGGGGTTATCTTGAAGCAGAGGGCATTTGGTGAGTGCGGGGGGTAGTTTTTAAATAATCGCCAGACCCATTTTTTTTTTGCATAATTATGTTGAAGTTATTCAAAACCTAATCCCAAAAAAATTTTCATTTTCACGCCTTTTTTCCCTGAAAACAGACTTTTGTAAAAAGCGGGGGAAAAAAAAACACCCAAATTTCCAGCCTGGTGCAAAATAGGGCGACGTCACATGAGTAACCTCCAGACAGACACAGACACACGGAGACTCAGAGAAAAATACATTTAAAAGAAAAACCCCCCGGGTGCTTTGGTATTTTTTTTGTCACACGGCACATACTTGCTTTTGCAGGGGCACAGTAAGAAAGCTGTGCCCTTCCGAAGTTTTGCACCCATTCAAACCCAACGGCGACGAATATGTGTGCAAAGTGTCAAGCGGGGGGTGTAGCGGCCTCTCATTCGGGGGCCCTCGACTCCTGCTACTCCCCGCCGCTCCCTCCCGCTTGACACGTCGCCCCTTTTACATCGTCGCCGCCCAGTTTGAAAATGGGTGCTAAGCTCTGGGGAAAAGGCAGCCCCCACGCTGCACCCCACAGGATGAAAGTACATGCCACTCGCACAAAAAATTTTATCAAAAAACCCCCCCAAAATTCCCCCAAGTACTACATTTTTCCCCCGAGCCCCGCGCATCTGTATCAGGAGGGCTGGGAGACTTACTGTTGTGACGTCGCCGAACCGTGGGCGCGTCTGCAGTCGCCAGTTGTGTTTTGAGAGCTCGGGGAATTTTACAGTTTTTGAATCGGTCTTTTAAAAACGGGTGACTGGATGAAATGTAAAAAACTATGTTGATATACCGACATGGCTAATTTTTTGACTGCTTTAAATCGAGCAAATTTGTCGAGAGCTGCGGGTAGGGAAAAGGGCCTGATGGGAACTGCCGTGGTGACCCCCGGGGGGCGTCGTAGGGGGGCGAGGCGACGCGCCCCCCCGGCGATGCCCCCAATGATTGTTTGTTGATTAAATCAGGAATATTAAATGGTCTGGAGTTTACTTTAATTAATTTTATTTCAAAATTTCACACGACTTGCGGTCGGCGGTCGTCATGTGGGCGGCGTCAGGCCCAGACCGTCGCTGTGGGTCAGGGACGTGAAGCGGGGCGGGGGGTGTCCCAACTGTGTGGTGCGCTCTATAGTTATACAAGGGGCGGGTCTGCGCCTAAAATTTTTTACGGAAAAAGTGGCCCGTGCTGGGGTGAGTATGAGACCCCAGTTTTCTCCATAATCCTTTTTCCAAAAAAAGTCCACATTACCCCTTAAACAGGGAAAATTTTTTCTCTGGGAGGGACTTAGGGCCGAAATTTTTTTTATAGGGTTTTAAAATGGCTCGTTACTTTAATTTTTTTTCCCCCCCTTTTGCAGTCTCCGCTGTGGAGTGGTTACCCCTTTGCGACCACAAATTGCGGGCTCGAGTTGATCCCAGGAAAGGGGTGTCGGCGTACAGCATACTCAATGTTCTTACTCCCCAATAGGTTGGTTTGATAAATGGGCATGTCGGCATTTTTCAATATAAAAGATTACTTAATCATTAGGGGGCTGGGATATGGAGTTTTGTAAACATTCAGTAAGGGACAAAAAAGAAGAAAAATAAAGGGCTCTGTTGAAAATTTTTTTTCTAGTCCAAAAAAAAAGGCTCATCGACGAAACCCAAAGCATTTATATACCTGCTGAAAAACTGCTGCATGTTCCGAGTCACAGTGTTGAAAGTCTAAAACCCATTTACCGGTGCTTCATTAGAAAAAGATGCGATTGAAGGGTTATGATGTACGGATGGTGGGGGTGATTTTGATGTTTCTGACAATGACCCTCTCAGTGCTGAGGATGAGGGACTTTTTTAATGAGACCATTGTGATGACTTGGTGATAAAAAGGGAAAAGCTAGTTTCAGGGGCTATGAAATTCAGATTTACATTCTGCTCTATCGTTTTGTTAGAGGTTTTAAAATCTACTCACATAAATGTCCCAAAAAGTCCCGAATTTTGGACCCCGCGGTGACGGACATAAAAGAACAGCAGGTGGTCTTTTTTCATTTTGTGTACCAAGGCATTATATAAAAATTGTCTCTTGTGCCCCCCGTCTTGCGGTACAAAAACTTTCAAGTACGAGTCAATAAGAGGTCTTCCACTTTTTAGGGTTCCACTATGAGTTTATGGCCAATACGGGGTATGTTTAAAGGGAAATTGCTGAAAAACCATTTGTTATGGGAGTTTATTGTGGGACGGGAAAAAACCAACTTTCTCCAAGAATTTTAAAAAGATTTTGTTCAAGAAATGAAAGAATGTGGCAAATGGGTGCAATTTTATGATAAAAAAATATAGGTGAAGTTGGTCCCTTTTTATTGTGAGCCCCACCCAAAGAGCTTCATCAAAGTATAAAGGGCATTGTGGTTACCAGGGTGTGAAAGATGTGCCAAAAAGGACTTGCGTTAATGCAGAAAAACTTTTCCAAAATTTTTGGTGCATTTTTAAGGACAGAAAAAACTTTGATGAAATGAGGGAAAGTGCCACCATTTGGGTTTTTCCCCTTTTGAAAGAACTGGGTGTTGGCTTTTTTTCAAATTTGTCTTAGACACATGCACCTTGTGTGTCTTGGGATTGTCAAAAAAAATTTTTTTCTTTGGATAAAGGGCCTTTGACCACTAGACTTTCTGAAATTTTGCTTTCTAAAATCTCTGAAAGTCTTAAAATTTTGAAAAATTTTTACTAGAGAATTTGTAGAAAGCCAAAAGAGATTGTTGAATTTAAAATGTGGAAGGGCCCCAGAAATTTAGACAGTTTTTGTTGTACACTGGTCCTGTAGTTTTGCATGGCAAAAAAACCAGACTTTCAATACAAAAACTTTTTGGTTTTTCAGTAGCGATCCGTTTTCTTGTGAGTAAAGCTTGTGTTCACTTTACTGTCACTATGGAACAGCACTGGAGCTTTTGTGAAGATTTTTCTGGTATCTTGAGCAGGTGTTTTCTATAATGTTTAAGTTTGACTCACTTGTTTTAGGATGGCGTCGTATGGGGCTTAGATAATATTTTTTTGCTTCCCAAAGAAAATAGTTTGTGAAATTAAAAATATGGTGAGGAGACTCAAAATCCATTAGCGAAATGAACGCCGTATTTCAGAAAAAAAAAGTTCTGATAAAGCCAATGTGACATAAATACCAGTAGAAAAAAATTGCCATGGTAAACCCCCTTAACAGGTCCTACCCTTTGAGTAAAATAAATGTCAACAGTACAAACAATACCGTGGTGACAAAATTTACATTGGGGGCAAAGAAGGAGACAATGTTTTTATGAAACAAAAATTTTTGACTGTGAGGGTGTTTTTGTCACCAACTGGGGAAACTTTTGTATGTTTCAAAAATTTTTAAAAATCAGTAATTTTTTTTTCATCCCCTTTTTCAGAATTTTAGTTTAGAAAAGTAGAAAGTGCTCAATTAAAGTAGGTAAAATTTCTGACTTTTAAAAAAAATAGTACTTTTTCATATAACAAATTTTTTAGCGTGCCAATTTTTCATATTGATAATAGTACTGTCAACAATTTAAAGACCGTTTGTAAAAATTTTACGGGCGTGAAAAAAACAATAATTTGGCAAAATGAAGATTTCGAAAACCTTTATATTATCTATAATTTAATTGGTAAAAAGGGAAATATGTTTTTCCTTGATTTTTTTTTTCTTTCATGAACAAACATTTTCTTAAAAGGGATTTGGTTTCCTTGGCTAATCCCCTTTTCCTGGAAAAAAGTAACCCCCTCCCAAAAAATCACATCCTACATCTGATTAAAAACCCTCCTGCTGTAAATTCCGTTCTTCCCCCTTTCCCCTCGTTCACTATTTTTCTTTAAAACCCCCCCCCTTATGGGCTTTTTACTAAAATTGGCCTCATTGTCTCACAGCACCCAAAAAATTTAGTTTTCTTTTATCACTTTGGGTTTCCCGTGAATATTGAAGGATCAATTGACTATATTGATAGAAATTTTACCAAAAAGCTGCAGATATTATGTAATTACAGTAACAACAATCATTGCGACAACTGTAAAAAATTATTCAAAAAACCTTTAAAACTGAACCCTAAATTTTTTTTTTATATTTTTCCCCAATTTAAAAAAAGGGTAATTGTTATAAAATATACGCTTAAAAAATTAATAAGTATGTTAATTTAATATCAGCGCCGACACGTTTTGTTACATAATTTTTCCGCCCCAAAGTCCACCCAACATCCCGGGCTAATTTTTAGCCAGAATATATGAAACTATTTTTTTTCATTTTAATCAAGACACTATATGGGCTATGTATGTCCCATATGTGTCCCATATATATTCCCTAACCAGCAGATTCCCTTCCCATTTCCATTAAACCCCCAACTGGGGTGCGGGAGACGAGAGGACGCCACCTTCCACGGGGAGGGTGGACGTGGAATTCAACTTACGCCGGTTTCTATAAAGTAAAAAAATCCAGTATGCCCAAATACGGGGTTCTAAAAACAAACGAAAGCATCTGGAACCAAGCCTGGAGATCGGGAAAATCCACAGTCCATGTTTCACTTAATTCCGTTTATATTTTTTAATTGGTTACCCAACCTAATTTATCCTAACAACCGTAAATTCTTCAGGGTAACACCATGAAAGGGGAAACACAAGACTCCGAGCCTATGCGGACAATGTAATT
Organism: Chionoecetes opilio; assembly: GCA_016584305.1. Lineage (NCBI taxonomy): Eukaryota > Metazoa > Arthropoda > Malacostraca > Decapoda > Majidae > Chionoecetes > Chionoecetes opilio. Next base: position 41,788 of record JACEEZ010019697.1, read on the forward strand.
ACCACAATACTTCGAGGGGACTCCCCTTGAACGAATAGGGTCAGTAACTTCGCCCCTCATTTAGGCCCGGCCACCTTCAATCTGAGAATGGGAACGCGGCACCCAAAAGCGCATCACTTCACAGCACCCTCCACAGGAGCAACAACCTTTTTAATATGCAATTGAACACCATTATGAACAACGTCTTTAGCAATAATGATGACCGACATTTGCAACTGTGGACTGAAGACAGCTGGGGCAAAACCCAGAGAAGGGTAATGGTACCAAAATTCTGAAAGGAGACATAAAAAAATGTCGGAAACATACTTTAGACACCAAAAGGATTATGGTCCTATAGCAAAAATTTACCAAAAAAAAACTTACCTAAAATAGCCAAAAATTATCCCCGTTAATAACCAAAACCAATGCAAGAGGTTCAGGGAAAGGGTTTGGCTCAGTGAGACAATCAAATTTGCCTTACCAATTGGCCTTCTAGGTGCCCCAGCATCATTTAGTCCCCAGTTGCTAAGTCGGTCACATTTTTGATCATAAAAACGTTTTTCATAGATAGGTCGTTCCCCAATTGATATTTTATAAAGGGTTGTTGCTCCTGGGAGGGGGCTGCTGAAGTGATGGCTCTTGGTGCCGCGGGGTTCCCTTTCTCAGCATTGAAGGGGCCGGGGCCTCAAGAGGGAGGGAAGTTACTGGATCCATTCGTGTCAAGAGGAGTCCCCTCGAAGTAGTGCTGGTAATTACATTTTCCAGCAAGGCTCGGAGTCTTGCTGTTCCCGTTTTGGTGGTTTCCCTAAGTAATTAGGTTGTTGGGTCAATTGGGTTTGGAACCCAATTTTTAAAGTATAAAAGGGAAATTTAAAGGGGAATAGGGAAAGTGGATGTTCCAGATCTCCAGGCGTTGGTTCCAGATGCTTTCGTATTTTTTAGAACACCCGTATTTTGGGCATACTGGAGTTTTCTTACGTTTATAGAAACCGGCAGTAAGTTGAATTCCACGTCCACCCTCGCCGTGGAAGGTGGACGTCCTCTCGTCTCCCGCACCCCAGTTAGGGGATTAATGGTATGGGAAGGGAATCTGCATGGGGACTCGCGCGTTGTGACCCCCGAGAGCGGCGTCGTAGGGTGGGCGAGGCAACGCGCCCCCCGTCGTATGCCCCCAATGATTGATTGATAGGCTATGCATATTATTATTATTATATTATTTTATCATATCATTTCTATTATTATTTGGTCATATAATTCATATCAGTATATTAATTACTATTATATATTAATATTGTATTCAAAATCAAAATGATAATAAACTTAAAATGAGTGGTTTTATTATTATTGACATACATTGTGACATATAGTCTATATAAAATAACAATTGTATACAGCACTTCACTTTGTAAATAAATACCTACACCATCTCAAAAGACAATGGCATTGGCCTAAGATTACAACTCATTATGGGCCCCATGTGAGATGCCCACATGGGGTTCATAAAGCTGCCCACATAGGACATGCATCCCAATATCTGGTGCTGGCTGGGTATAGGCCGAAACGTTGCACATATGAATGATGCAGTATTATATATTGTTAAAGGGCTTTGTAAAGAGTTAATATACAAAATAAAATTATAATCTTACACATTTTGAAATCTGTAAGGTTTTCACTTTTCTTTAGCATAATATTAACTATTGTCCAAATTAGCCCTTTAGCAATAATAATGCATCATTAATATGTGCAATAACCACCTTAATATAATGCCATGCCCACACAATACCCATATGAATCCAACCTATATCTCATGTCTAACCCAAAATTTTGGATTTTTTCTTCAAAATTTTGGATTTATTTTCTTTTAAATTTTTTTTCAATTCTTTTTTCTTCAAAATTGTTGTTTTTCTTCAAAAAAAAAAAAATTCTTTCAAAATTTGGATTTTTTTCTCAATTTGGATTTTTTTTTATTGATTATAATCAATCTAAAAAAATAAAAAAATTGAGAAAAACATTCACAATTTTGAAAAAAATCTAAAATGTTGAAGAAGAAAATTTTTTTGAAGAGAAAAAAATAGAAAAAATAATAATTTTGAAGAAAAAAAGTCCAAAATTTTGAAGAACAAAAATCCAAAATCTTGGGCTAGACATGAGATATAGGTTGGATTCATATGGGTATTGTGTAGGCATATAAATCAAATCAATCATGTCTAGCCCACCTGGGACCCACATAGTTCCCATAAGCCCACATAGGTCCCATGTTAAGCCCACCTGGGACCCACATAGTTCCCATAAGCCCACCTGGGACCCACATAGTTCCCATAAGCCCACCTGGGACCCACATAGTTCCCATAAGCCCACATAGATCCCATGTTAATCCCACCTGGGACCCACATAGTTCCCATAAGCCCACCTGGGACCCACATAGTTCCCATAAGCCCACCTGGGACCCACATAGGTCCCATGTTAAGCCCACCTGGGACCCACATAGGGCAGCCCCACATGCGGCGCACACGGTGCGCGTGGACAAAGCTATATGGGCCCCATGTGAGATGCCCACATGGGGCACATATAGTAGCCCACATGGGGCCCACATGGGTCTTATGTTCCGGTGCTGGCTGGGGGGGCGCGTTACGATGTTTATTAGAGACTAAAGCCCGGTTCCCACCTTCCCGCTTGTACGGCCGCCGTACAACAACAAAGACATCACAATGACGTCACAACAAAGTCTACCGCACCGCCGTACCGCTGTACGACCGCCGTACAAAGTTAAATTCAAGTCATCTCTCCCGCTCGGCGGTGTCCGCTCGAGCGGAGTTGCCAGCTGTGCCCAGTTACCACAAATACCACTCAAGCGGTGATGATGGTGACGTCATTCTTGTTGTATGGCGGCCGTACAAGCGGGAAGGTGGGAACCGGGCTTTAACCTCTCATTACAGAGAGACGACAGGACGACTGGTCACTGCCTCGGCGGGATCCCAACTCCCCGCCTAATAGGGATGTGCACCGGTTTTCGGTATACCGAAATACCGGTATTTTAGCGCCGGTATTACCGGTATTACCGGTATTATTTTGTTCGGTATACCGGTATCGGTATTGGTGGTGCATCGGTATACCGGTATCGGTATATTATTTGGTCGGTATTGGATTTCGGTATTATGTTTTTTTCTCGCAATAGACCGGACTGCCGAGACACGTATGGTAGCGTAACGCTCATTGGCTCAGAGCCTCAAAATCTGAGGCGCGTGTTATCATTGGCCGATTACAGCTCAGCTGACAATGCCGCTCTGACAACCTCCCTCCCTCCCTCTACCCCTGAAGCCCCCGTCACACATTCCATAATCGAACCACGAACGCGCCAACAATGCAATGCGCAGCGCCGTCATGGTCCTGGTTATGGGTCCATCGTGACCGATCGTGACGTGACGCTCGTGACGCGCTCGGCCGAGGCCACGAAAAGTTAGTGCGTGCACTAAAGCTCCCCGATGTAATTGTACCCAACGCAGCGCTATCGTAAGTCTATCGTGACGCTGTCGTTATCTATGTAGCAGCTTCGTGACACTACCGTGATCGTCTTATGTCTATCGTGACGATAAGAAACCGTTACGCGCGCTGTCATCCCTACCTTCCCCCCCTTTTTCCCACCCCCTTCCGCCTTCCCCCCCTTTCTCATTCACCTCCACCCACCCTCTACTACCTAGCCCCTCCTCCCTCACCTCATGCGGTGACAACCCCCTCTCGTCTTCCTACCCCCATACGCCCTCACCACGCGGTGACACCCCCCCTCGTCTCCCTACCCCCCTACTCCCATCACGCGGTGACACCACTCTCCCCCTACTTCCTACCCCCTACTCCCTAAACACGTGAAGATGCCACCCACCCCCTTGTAACCACACATATCCCCACCAACACCACAACGCCTTCTCCATATCCCCAACCCTCCTCCCCCCCGTTTCCCCACCAACACCCCCTTCTTTATTACAACCCCCTCCCCCGTTTCCCCCCCTTCTCTATCACCAACACGTACCCAACCCGGTTTTTCTCCCATCTTCCCAGCAAACATTGTCATTACGGGCCGGCATCAAATCAGTGTCGGTAAATCACAAACGACATATTGGCATTGAGTCGGCAAACCGTAATGAAGTTATCGGCCTGGCTGCGGACCGACAACTTGTGCGTTCATGTTTGCACCCCGGGCCTGTGTCGGTTACGTTACGTTTCTGTGTCAGATCTGTGTCGGCAATCCGTAACCAAAATATTGCCACTACTGAGCCACAAACGGGCCGACATAGCATCTAAATCGTGCCATAAGCGGGCCAACACAGCAACTGTATCGTGCCACAAGCAGGCCGATTTAGCATCCAAATAGTGCCATAAGAAGGCCTACACAGCAACTGAATCGTGCCACAAGCAGGCCGATTTAGCATCCAAATGGTGCCATAAGAGGGCCTATACAGCAACTGAATCGTGCCACAAGCAGGCCGATTTAGCATCCAAATAGTGCCTCAAGCAGGCCGACTTAGCATTTGAATACTGCCACAAGCAGGCCGACTTAGCATTTGAATAGTGCCACAAATGGGCCAATATAGCAGCTGAATAGTGCCACAAGCAGGCCGACAAAGCAGTTGAATCGTTTTACCGTTCCTAATGCCGATGTAGCACGCGCCGATTAGCTACCCCGCCCGGATAGCTACCCTGCCACGACTACGCACGTACGGCAGATGACGTCACACAGGAAAACATTGGCTACGCCTCCTGGACCAGAACATTATCGTCAGATTCGCTTATTTAACCTAAATATATATGTCTACAAAACTTAACTCCAAACCTATCCAAAATTTAACCAAACCTAAATCAAACCTAAACCAAACCTTAACTTAACCAAAATTTAAACATTTATTTTTATGTGATAATAGAAAGGTATATTAGGTTACTTAAGTTTGATTAGGTTAAGTTAAGGCTTGGTTTAGATATGATTTAGGTTTGGTTAGGTTTAAGATAGGTTTGGGTTAAGTTTTGTAGACTTATTTAGGTTAAATAAGCGAATCTGATGATAATGTTCTGGTCCTGGAGGCGTGGCCAATGTTTTCCTGTGTGACGTCATCTGCAGCGTGTGCGTAGTCGTGGCAGGGTAGCTATCCGGGCAGGGCAGCTAGTCGGCGCGCTACACCGCCCCACTTTTAAATGAACACAGGTTTGTGAATGGAATAACCTGTTGCCAGGATTGAATGGGTTCTCAACTCTTACAGTATGAGCTAAGGACCAATATAGTGCAACAAAGAATAAAAATTATCACTATTACTTCAAATCAAGCCATAATCATCAGTTTCGGCTGCAGTATATCAGTCTTGCCTGTGGTTGAGGCAGTCTGGCACTGGCAGTCAGCAATTCAATTCACAATGTGTGCCCTAATACACCATCAGGCCGATGCTACAAGAATAAATACTGTAAATGAAACAACAATAATTATGTATATAAATATAATTTTCATAAGAATATAATCACTGTATTGTTACAAAAGTGGAAAAAAAGTCCAGACAAATGTGGGAAAATTTATATTAATGAACAGACAAATAACGAAATAAATAAACAAATACATGAATGAATAAATAAATAATTAAATAGATAAATAAATTATATATATATATATATATATATATATATATATATATATATATATATATATATATATATATATATATATATATATTATGGGGAGGAGGTAGCGGAGTGGTTA
>JACEEZ010019697.1:55000-183499 GCA_016584305.1 Chionoecetes opilio
AAGTAAAAAAACACGAAAAAAACAAATACCGAAACCGGTAATACCGGTATTTATGTACGGTATCGGTATACCGGTATCGTAATTGATACCGGTGTGAGGACGTACCGGTATTACTCCCGCAAACCGGTATAGGCAATACCGGTATTTCCTTGATACCGCACAACCCTACCGCCTAAGGGTGACCCTGAGATGTGGCGGGAAGATGAGGGTTGCCACACGTACCCCCCCCACACAAGGCGTGTCTGGTGTACTGAGATCTCTGAGTAAATCTTTTCCCACACACATTCATAATCCTTAACACCACTGTGCGTCAGGCTGTGTTGGGTGAGGGTCGACTTGCTACCAAATTTTTTCCCACACTCTACACATTCATGTTTTTTAACACCACTGTGTGTCAGGGTGTGTGTGGTGAGGTTAGACTTAGTGGTGAAGGTTTTCCCTCACTCTAGACATTCATGATTTCTAGCACCACTGTGTGTCAGGGTGTGTCGGGTGAGGTCAGACTTTTGAGTAAATCTTTTCCCACACTTCAGACATTCATGATTCTTGTCGCCACTGTGTGTCTGGGAGTGCTTGGAGAAGGAAGATTTTCGAATAAATGTTTTCCCACACTCTAGGCATTCGTAATTTCTAACACCACTGTGTCAAGGTGTGTTTGTCGAGGTTGGACTTGAGACCAAATTTTTTCCCGCACTCTAGACACTCAAAATTCTTACTCTCCCTGTGCGTCAGGGTGTGTCTGGTGAGGGAAGACCTTTGAGTAAAACTTTTCCCACTCTAGACATTCATAGTTTCTGATATCACCGTGTGTCAGGGCGTGTGAGTTCAGACTAAACTTATCAATAAATCTCTTGGCGCACTCTTCACATTCATAGCCTTTCACGCCACTGTGGGTCAGGGAGTGTGTGGCGAGGTTAGACTTCAGAACAAACTTTTTGCCACACTCTAGACATTCATAATTTTTGGCGCCACTGTGTATCAAGATGTGTATGTTGAGGGTAAACTTTCTATTAAATCTTTTCCCACACTCTAGACATTGGTCATTTTTAACATCACTGTGTGTCAGGGTGTGTTTGGTGAGGTCCCCCTTTGCAGTAAATCTTTTCCCACACTCTAGACATTCATGGTTTTTAACACCACTGTTAGGGTACATCAAAAAAATGAAAGTTCTAAAATTGATCTGTCTGGTATTTAATTTTGTTCCACTTGATGAAAAAAAGCTCGTTTAAAATTTTTCACAATTGAAGAATATTTAGAGGTTCCTCCGTAATGTTAAATTTCGTAATATAGGTCCTTCATATCATAATGAAATGATCGAGGCATCTAAATATTCTCCATATTATGAACAATTATGTAGAACGTTGTACATAGATGCTATTATTATAGTCCTACGAATGTTTTTTTTTAATATTTCTTTTATAACAAATAATAAACTTTAAATTAAATAGAAATTTACATTCATCTGCAGATTCAGCACTGATTCAGCATCCAGTCACAGCTACAGACTAAGTGTCTGACTCATCAGACCTACCAGAGTCAATGGCTACCTCATCAACTTGCCAGGCTACTCAGGTGTTTGGACTTGGCACTGCAATCTGCAAAGACGATGCTACAATAACTGGCTCCAGACTGCCAACTCGTTTGCAAGTTTTGAGGTGCATGATGTACCACTGCAATGAAGCTGCTCGCAGTATAAGACCTGGGTCTGTTGGAGCAACAAGTCGCTTTTCTACGGCCAAGCCTGGTTTCTGCAGCAAGTAGCCATATTCTACAACAAGGTGAACATTCCAATGGTCACAAAGCGTAGAGCTTGTGAAAAAATTGTTGAGCTGCTAGATGAAAACAATAAACTGCGTTTGATTAACAAGAGTCGCCGAAATAAGCCACCCACTCTGCGCCGGCTAGAAGACTCGCAGCGCCTGTTAGCATCGACATTTAAGCTATGGCCATCAAATGTCGAGAGCCTTATAAAGGACCAAGAAGATTTAGCCTTTCTGCAGTCAATGAAAGGTGATAGGGCTGCTACCCTCGGTTCATTAGATACACATCTTAAGCAGAAAATTTCCAGGCGAACCTCTCGTCAAGAGGCAGAAGCGAAGCGACTGAAACGTGCTCGTGAAGAAATGGAAGCTACTTCCAGCACTGTCCAGTCTGCATCTGTCGTAGAGGAATACAGTGAAGATTCTGCTACTGAAGAGAGCTCTCTTACTGATCAGGAAGAAACTAGCGCTGCTGCAGTTAAACCACAAGCAAAGAAAACCTCACTAAAGAAATGGCCTGGGACAACCACTTTTGTTCCACCTGACTTGCTTAGTAGACCAAATATTGTGTCACCAGCAACGTCTGCAACGAGACTGAAGATGACACCAATGCAGCAAGCTGCATACACACAAGCAGTGACAGTTGAATCTGGAGGTGAGCTCTCTCAGGTTGCGATGTCATATGCAACAGCAGATCGAGCAAGGCGTAAGGTTGTTGGTGATATTGCAACAAGAACTCGTGATGACTGGACACCTCCCAAGCTGTGCACGTTGCACTGGGACAGCAAGTTAACTCCAACACTTACAAACCATCGTGTGACTGAAGAGCGTCTGACAGTACTTGTTGGTAATGCTACATACACCAAGCTACTAGGGGTTCCAAGCCATAAGAAGGCAACCAAAAAATCAGCAGGGAAAATCATTGCAGACCTTACAATGAAACTCATGGCTGAGTGGCACTGCACAGATAGAATTATCAACATGACTTTTGACACAACAAGTTCAAACACAGGCCACCTTACAGCAGCTTGCATTGCTATCCAGGATGCATTACAGCGACCACTCCTATGGTCTGCCTGTCGCCATCATGTTGGTGAAGTGATACTCTCACATGTTTTTGAAGACTTGAAGATTGAAGCATCAAAGTCACCAGACATATCCTTATTTACCCGACTTCGTAGTGTAATGCCCGGTATTCGGAAGAGATAGGATGGGAATTCCTATCATACAATTCCCGGGTTAGGTCTGTAAGAAGGATAAAAAGATTTCAATCTCCATACACTGTTCTGGGGCCAGTTGCCACCTAGACCCCGCATCTGGGGGGAACAGATTATCTTTATTATACTAAGGTCAATCAAACTTTTGTTCGCCTAATATTTATCCTTCCATCTTCCTTCTTTCTATCTCTCACTTCTATCTTCCTCCCTTCCCTCACTCCCTCCCCCCCAGACACTCCGGGTACGAGTCCAAATTCGTGGGACACTTATTTCGCGATCATCGATAACTAGTAGATTCAAAACTTTTCATCCTCTCCTCACCCTCCTATCAGATCAAGGAACACTCTTAGATTCTTAATGTCCTTCAAAATAGACACAATAGTGACAGATCACGTTTATAAATGGGTGTGTTAGTGGAGTTATTTGCTAAATTAAAAGTCGACCAAATTTATGTTTCGACTCCAATACCTCGCCTCTCTAAAAAAAACGCGTTCGTGGGCTTGAACAAAAGGAAATAACACGTCTTCCCGGATATTAGAATAAACATATTAAATTCTTCTATATCAAAGTAAAAGAACTGTATTATAGGCAGCCATTTCATATGTATACTTGTTTCATTAGTTAATTAGAGTCATTCGAGGTCTGATAATCCCTTCAGGAGAGGCCGTTTCATAGGATCCGAACATTCCCCTTTTTCCCGCCACTCCTCCCAACCTCGTTTTGTCTTACCACGAGGGAGTCAGTCCCTCACTCACTTCACTCCAGGTAAGACCTCGGTACCTCGCTCCTATTTCCCCCCCCCCCTTCCTTGTTATATTATATCTATCTATATATCTATATATAGGTAGAGTTGGTTAGTTTTTCATTAACGCATAGGAGGCCTGGCCTGTCCTTATAAGTGTTATTAAAGGAGTCCCTCACTCACTTCACTCCAGAAACCAGGCCACATGGTACAGTGAATCCCACACCAACTCATTACTCTCACATTTTCTCTCCTATATATATATTCCATGTATACCTATAATGCTCAGTTGATACGGACATAGGTGGTAGTTCTAAGAATGATTCAGTGAGGGAGGTTATGCTCTGGAGAGCTTGCCCGTTCCAGATTAGAGTCTATAGATGTGTCTAAGATCTCAAACAGAGAAATAATATTTCATGATAAATAAATAGGATGATGTTTCAAATATAGCTTCTTGTGTTTATTGCAAAAACCCCAGGTGATTATTCCGCGTGTTATGGAAATACTTCCCCACGTTCTCCAAAAGAGTTTTCAGCCTCACTCGGTGAAATACTAAGTATCAACCCCGACTACCAAAATAAATCTTATATATATTAAAAACGTGCTCAGGAAGTAAAACCATAGAACTACTTGCCTGAGCTGGTGGCAGCATTTCCCCTTACTCCTTAACTCCTACCCTTTCCCCTTAACCTTAACTCCTACTCCTTCCCCTTAAGTTCATTCCCATTTCAGTACTCTCCGCAGCGAGAAGTGTTCGTACTATAATTAAATAGTGAAGTCATAAGACAAATTTCAATTCTCAATTCAGTTGTAATCAATGAAAAATCCTAACCAATTAATATCATTCAATATAAAGGTGTCAGCAGAAACAACGCACAAAAACCCTGGCACCACAGTAGCAACTGGCATTCACTGCCACATACTTTTACAGAAGCACTCCTATTTTGCCCAGATCATCACAGTGCAGTGGAAAAGGAGGTGTTAGCTCCAATGAAAGCTGAAATGGTAGAATGTGTCACAAATGTTGTAGAATTTCAGCAAGATGACTACCGTGAATTCTGTGAGCTGTCCATGGTGTACCTTAATGCTTCAGATAGTGAGGTGCATTTCCGACGTCCAGATGCACTTCACAAGGCAAGATGGCTAGCCAAATTGCTGTACTGCTTGAAAATAGCACTGAGTGAAAAACACATTGCTGAACTGCCACGAGGTGCTATTACTACTCACCATCAAGTCTCCAAAGTTCGTGCGTTTGCTACTTTTGTCACTCATGTGTATGGTGTTTGGTGGCTCACCTGCATGAAGTCTGTTGATGCACCATGGAATGATTTGCAACTTTACAAACACCTGCTGCAATATGAGATTGTCAACAAAACCATTTCACAGTCTGCAGTCCGAGCAATGAAGCGGCATCTCTACTATCTAACAGCCGAGATGATTCCATTAGCACTGTTTAGTGAGCAAGTGCCACCCTTGGATCGTCAAGCTATCGCAGATGCCCTGCTTTACATCAAGCTTCTTCTTTGTGAACTAGATGCTCCACAGAATCGCTTTGGGGCAGGTTGGGGCAAACCCAAATTCCCAACGATAACTGCATCAACACGCTTGAGTGACCTGGTTGAAGTAGACTCCTGGTTTACTATCTACCGTCTAGATATTGATGACAGTTTTCTTCAACTTCCCGTGGCTGAGTGGGTCATGAGTGCTGCCTACATAGCTAGCAGTGAAAATGTGGCCTCAGTGAGTGTAATTAATGATGCTGCAGAAAGAGGTGTGAAACTCTCATCTGATTTCGTTGACACTGCAAGGTCCGATGGCCACTTCCAGAATGTACTTCAAGTTGTTGAGGAGGACAGGAAGTCAGCAACCAATCTACGTAAACTTCGTAAACGTAGCAATACTGATGCTCTTGATTAAATTTATTCATTTGTGAATTTAACATCGGAATTTTATTAGATATAGACAGTATGAGGGACAATATTTGTGACAATTCAGTGACAAAACATATACATTAATGCATAGTGTAATTTTCAGTGTGTAATCCTTAAAGTCTTATCATTTTATTCCCATTAAACATAATGAATAGAACAGATCACATGAAAGCTATGTTTTAATATATAATAGTTTTGCATTATCTCAAACATTTTGACATCTTACACTTCATTTAATATTGTAAATTAATTTAGGAGTGTACATTTAGTACGAGTAATCCTAAACAGGAACATTTGAATTCTTCCCGTCTGAATAATTAATAATAACTTGCCAAGAAAGCCTTGTTTCATATTATTATTGTAATATATTTGTGTATGTCTAAAAATGTTGAAAGTAATTATATTTATTCATTTTGAAAGATTATCTTTGACTTTTAATGTTTATATATTACGTAACCAGTGCAGAATTGAACAAATTAAGGCCATTTTGAGGCTAATTCTGGCCGATGACCCTATTACATTTATATGGGCTTGGAGGGACCTCTAAATCTACTTCAATTTTTTTAATATTTCATCAGTGGTTCTTAGCTATAATGGAACAAAACTGAAACATAGACAACTCAAAAAAAGAAGTGTTTTTTTCATATATAAAGTTGTGCACCCTAACCACTGTGTCAGGGTGTGTGCATGGAGATAGGACTTCAGAGCAAATATTTTGCCACACTCTACACATTGGCAATTTTTAACACTACAGTGTGTCTTGGAGTGTGTGGTGAGGTTATCCTTTCTGGTAAACCCTTTGCCACACTCTGGACACTGGTAATTTGCAGCATTAGTGTGTTTCAACCTGTGGCTCACAAGGTGCGTATTGCTGTCAAGTCCAGCAGACTGATCCCCGCTGCCCCAGCCTCCACCACGTCCATCGCTCAGCCTCCACGCTCACCTCAGCACCGGCTTGAACTCTGACCTCAGCACCAGCTTGAACTCTGACCTCAGCACCTGCAACAGTGGTGACAGTCAGCACACAGATAGCCACATACTGCAGTGCGACATGTGTGCCTGTGTTACTTTCTCTGTCAAAGTATGTGCTAAACCTTATGGCTATAAACAAACAAAGGTTTTACCGGGCACACACATTTATTGAGAGTGACACCTGCACTGGCCACCCAACAACTGCTGGGGCCATTACTCCCTCACAGAACACAAGGGCACGACTGCCACCACACATGTAACCAGAGCTGGGCAGTATTTAAATTACAATTGTATTTAAATACAATTGTATTTAAATACAATTGTATTTAAATACATTTGTGTATTTAGAAATGTATTTATAAATACATTGGTTATCATGTATTTAAATACATTTAATATAAAAAATGTAATACTTTTTTATCAGTTAATTTGGCCATAAACCCGCCCAACTATCTGGCAACCCCGATGTTAAGCCCGGTTCACACTGGGCTATTGTCGGCAAACAAACGGCTGAGAATAGGCCTGGGACTGAGGCTGGGAGTCATCTCGGCCTATGTTTTTCAAAAAAATCCCACACCGCTCGATCGGTCATTTATCTGCCGAGTGGCCGAGAATTTTGCACGCCAAATTCAAACAAATGCAGAACCCAGCACCACCCTCTTCCCCACTCACCCCAATTATTGGTATAATTTCGGTATTAGGCATTAAAAACTAACAAATTTAACTTACCAGATCTTTTCATCCATAATTTGAGTCCCAATTTCCCCAATTTCCATGCCAATGGTGATACATATAATAGAGAAAATTTTCCGTTTTGGCTAAAGCCAGAAACGTTTGTTAGTTTAAATCAGATTATGTTAGGTTAGACGTGGGGTTTGATTTAGTAGATGATATCAACGAAAAATAAAACTATCAATACTACTTCATAATAAAGTGCGCGAAATTGTATCTTTCGCTCGCCAAATACGTACACACAAGCCAGCCACTAGCCCCTAGTCCCTAGCGCGACGTGACCCCTGACCCTGCTGCCTGAGACCCTCACTGCCCCTGGTACAAGAACATTCCGGAAACTATTGAACACTTGCTGCTGCAGTGTCCACGCTTCCTCACCCACCCTGTTAATTATAGTGCTACACGCTCAACTCCTCGCCCTGAATCTCACCACCTTTGACCTGCCCACCCACTGCTGGCAGCGGCAGGTGTCCATCAACAACAAACCAGCATTTGTTTCCCGGAACGAATTGCGTGTGTGAACGTAATCTCCGCACTAGACCGCTAGAGGCCGACTTCCCCGCGCTACAAAATGCCGACTTTTGCCGCGTGAACCAGACTTTACAGTGAACCAGTGTTTCCACTGGCAAGGAAATGTCTTGCTTTCAAGGAAATTTAGGCCTGAGAAGGAAATTTCTAAGGAAACCCAAAATCTAAGGAAATCCTAAGGAAATTCATTTTTTTCGGACATGTTAAAATTTGTGTGTATTTAAAAATGTATTTAAATACAATTGATGTATTTAGTATTTAGTATTTTAATACATTCGTAAAATGTATTTAGTATTTAGTATTTAAATACATTTCTCCCATGTATTTAGTATTTAAATACATTTCTCCCATGTATTTAGTATTTAGTATTTAAATACAGCCAAATTCCCAACATCCGACCTCCAAACATCCGACTTGTCCAAACAACCAACTTTTTCACCACCACATTGTGTCTTGTTTTGGCCATTTATTTTACTTAGTTTTTTTCAAGTTTTTAGATAACATTGATTTGTGGCTTTATTTATGCATGAATTTTACTTTCGCGTATACCACTGGATCGGCCTTCAAGAGCTGCATCTTTTATGTTCTATACCATTTTGTCCTTACGTTTATGGTTACTGTTATATCCGAACATCCGACTATTTCAATTATACGATCTGCCTTCGGTCCCCCCAAGGTCGGATAATTAATACTTAGCTGTACATTCAATGTATTTAGTGCCCAGCTCTGCATGTAACACACTGCCCACCACCACCCACTGCCACACAGGACACACTCCCACTGCCACGGGTACAACCACACTTGTCCACACAACACACCACCTCAAAAGTGGATCTTCACGTGCCTGGCAATATCACCCTTTGTCTTGAAACACTTCTTACAAACATCACATTTGAACTCCCTCAAGCCAGAGTGCATCAAGGAGTGTCTGTTGTAATTAGAATTATGAGCAAATCTCTTCCCGCACTCTAGACATTCATATTGTTTAACACCACTGTGTGTCAGGGTGTGTGTGGTGAGATAAGAATTACTAGTACATTTTTTCCCACATTCCAGACATTCATACTTTTTAACACCACTGTGTGTCAGGGTGTGTGTGGTGAGGTTACCCTTTTGAGCAAATCTTTTCCCACACTCTAGACATTCATAATTTTTTACACCACTGTGTGTCAAGATATGTGTGTTGAGGGTAATTCTTTGTGTAAATCTTTTGCCACACTCTAAACATTCATGGTTTTTTAACACCACTGTGTGTCTTGGAGTGCGTGGTGAGGTCACCCTTTGTAGTAAATCTTTTGTCACACTCTAAACATTCATGGTTTTTAACACCACTGTGTGTTAGGGTGTGTTGGGTGAGATAGGACTTCAAAGCAAATAGTTTCCCACACTCTAAACATTGGTAATTTTTAACACCACTGTGTGTCTTGGAGTGTTTGGTGAGGTCACCCTTTACAGTAAATCTTTTCCCACACTCTAGACATTCATGGTTTTTAACACCACCGTGTGTCAGGGTGTGTGTGGTGAGACGAGACTTCAGAGCAAATCTTTTCCCACACTTTAAACATTCATAATCTTTAACACCACTGTGTGTCTTGGAGTGTGTGGTGAGGCTAGACTTTCTGGTAAACCCTTTGCCACACTCTGAACATTCATAATCTTTAACACTACTGTGTGTCAGGGTGTGTGTGGAAAGGTTATCCTTTCTGGTAAACCCTTTGCCACACTCTGGACATTCATACTTTGCAGCATTAGTGTGTTTCAACCTGTGGCTCACAAGGTGCGTCTTGCTGTCAAGTCCGGCAGATTGATCCGCGCTGCCCCCAGCCTCCACCACGTCCATCGCTCAGCCTCCACTCTGACCTCAGCACCGGCTTGAACTCTGACCTCAGCACCTGCAACAGTGGTGACAGTCAGCACACAGAGAGCCACATACTGCAGTGCGACATGTGTGCCTGTGTGTTACATTTGTAATGCGAAAATATACCAAGATGACCGCAGACCAAGCGGATATAACAGTTTGGTCTGGTCGGTACCGTCGCCGACTGTGGGTTCGTCAAAAGGCGAAGTCTCTACTGTGTGGAATCAAGTCTCACCTAGATCAAAAAAATATAATAATGGGATATAAGATTTATTCCCCGAATTGTGCTTGTTAGCCTGTCAGTGCGTCTGTGAAGGGATTCTCATGAGGGGATTCATAAGGGATAACAGAGGGCCCAGGGCAGTGTAGCGCTCTGTCAGTACTCAGGTTTGCCCATGGAACATTACATTAGTTCCCTGTCCCAGCCTCCTTTCTAGCCATGAGGGCTGCAGCTCCCCCTTCGGCATCCCCTTCAGCATGACATCACGACCACAGGAGAGAAGAGTAGAAGAGTGAAAGTGAAAGTGGTCAGGTGGCCGTCACGGCATAAAAAAAACAGTACGGGCGGTACACTTTCTGTCAAAGTCTGTGCTAAACCTTAAGGCTATATACACAAACAAAGGTTTTACCGGGCACACACATTTATTTAAAGTCACACCTGCACTGTCCACCTAACAACTGCTGGGGCCATTACTCCCTCACAGAACACAAGGGCACGGCTGCCACCACCTCCACCACCACCACCCACTGCCACAGCCACGGGTACAACCACACTTGTCCACACAACACACCACCTCAAAAGTGGATCTTCACGTGCCTGGCAATATCACCCTTTGTCTTGAAACACTTCTTACAAACATCACACTTGAACTCCCTCAAGCCAGAATGCATCAAGGAGTGTCTGTTGTAATTAGAATTATAAGCAAATCTCTTCCCACACTCTAGACATTCATATTTTTTAACACCACTGTGTGTCAGGGTGTGTGGTGAGATAAGAATTACTAGTAAATTTTTTCCAACATTCCAGACATTCATACTTTTTAACACCACGGTGTGTCAGGGTGATTGTGGTTTCCCTTTTGAGAAAATCTTTTCCCACACTCTAGACTTTCATAATTTTTGACACCAATGTGTGTCAGGGTGTGTTTGGTGAGGCTAGAATTTGCTGTAAATTTTTTGTCACACTCTAGACATTCATAATTTTTAGCACCACTGTGTGTCAAGATATGTGTGTTGAGGGTAACTCTTTGTGTAACATTTTTGCCATACTCTAAACATTCATGGTTTTTAAACACCGTGTGTCTTGGAGTGTTTGGTGAGGTCACGCTTTGCAGTAAATCTTTTCCACACTCTAAACATTCATGTTTTTAACACCACTGTGTGTCAGGGAGTGTTTGGTGAGGTCACCCTTTACAGTAAATCTTTTCCCACACTCCAGACATTCATGGTTTTTAACACTACTGTGTCAGGGTATGTGCGGTGAGACGAGACTTCAGAGCAAATTTTTTCCCACACTTTAAACATTCACGATCTTTAACACCGCTGTGTGTCTTGGAGTGTGTGGTATGGCAGACTTTCTGGTAAACCCTTTGCCACACTCTGAACACTGGTACTTTGCAGCATTAGTGTGTTTCAACCTGTGGCTCACAAGACGAGTCTTGCTGTCAAGTCCGGCAGACTGATCCGCGCTGCCCCCAGCCTCCACCACGTCCATCGCTCAGCCTCCACTTTGACCTCAGCACCGGCCTCCACTCTGACCTCAGCACCTGCAACAGTGGTGACAGTCAGTACACAGATAGCCACGTGCTGCCCTAACGCGCTGCTCCTGCCTGTGGGGCCAACACCAGGGGCTTCCTGCCTCACTCACGCTACTCTAGTCAAGGCCTCCGCCCCCCCGTGTCTCAGCCTCCACCACCACCACCACCACGACCCCCTTGATGGGGTAAATGTACAGTTAGGTCATCCCGTGATTTCGAGGCTGAAACTTGAACAGTTTTCCTGAATAGTTTTGATGTAATTTGAATGAATCTGGCATTCGTTTTAGCCGGAAGTCAATTATTTTTAAAGGTGCGCCCCGCCCCTCCCGGTCCGCTCCGCAAATCTTGTTCCACTTCGCACTGCCGTAGTTTTGAACATTTTCTTTTTTTCTTGATATCATCTGTTAATAAACCAAACCCCACCTCTAACCTAACCTAACCTGATTTAACCTAACTTAACTGTTTCTGGCTGAAATAACTGTAGATTTTCGGTAGTCTATGTATCGCCCTTAGTGTTCCATTGCGCCATGGGAGGTGGGTTCAAAAGACTCAGCATGAGATGCACACCATGGGACAGGTCAGACAGGCTCCAGGACCTCAGTCATAATAATTCCCTGGTGGGGGGGAGACATTGACAAAGGGAGGAATCAATGCATGTGCTGACAGGGAGTTTCGTACACAAGTTGGTAAATTTCCAGATGAACACCGAACTTCCTTTGGTGGACGAAACTATTTCTTTCTGGTGAGTTTTTATGTGTTTTGAATTAATCTACTAAATGTTTCTGTCAAATCAATTTTTTTTTTTTTTAGTGATTTGGAACAAAAAAGAAAAAACAATTTTAACCTAACCTAACCTTACAAAAAAACAAAAACAAAAATTTCGACAGAAACAATTCGACAGATTGATAGCAGAAACACATCAATAATTCAACACATCAAAACTCACCAAAAAAAGAAAATTCGTCCACTAATATGAATTCGGTGTTCACCTGGAATAATACCCACAATTTGTTTCGTACGCCGTCTTTTGTTAATTGTTTCGTACACTGATTGAGTTTTTTCGTACATAACTAAACCTGCTGTCATTTCGTAACTCTAGTAATCAAGTTCAACTATGAGCTGAGTGTACGAAACGACTATGGTTTCATATAGACTACGAAACAACTTGTGTACGAAACTCTCTATAACCTATACTGTATACAACATAACATACCTGTACCAGCAGCCAGTGGTGACCTCCTGTCTGTGCTTCCTTCTTGGTGTTGTGTAGGGCTGCGAGGATGCCTTGAGGTGCCCTGGTAGCCCTGGTGATGTACTATGAGGCTGTGGTAGGCGTGGTGGTGATCAGTCTTCAGGAGGGCACAGGGGGGCGGGGACAGCGTGTTCCTGCCTTCGAGGCGTTGCTACCTTGTTCTTGTTTTAGGGCTGCGAGGATCCCTTGGGGAACACTATGAGCCCTGGTGATGTCCTATGATGTTATCACAGGCGTGGTAGTTGACCTGTCCTCCTCAGGAAGGCACAGGTGAGGCGGATGACGGCGTGTTGCCGTGAGGGGTGGACGCCCGCCGCCGCCAGCAGGGTGGGCAGGTCAAAGGTGGTGACGTTCAGGGCGATGAGTTGAGACTGTAGCACTACACGGTGGGAGTGGAAGCGCGTACACTGCAGCAGGAAGTGTTCAATAGTCTCCGGAACATTCATGCACCAGGGGCAGTGACGCTAGTGAGGGACCGGGGACAGACGAAGACGGTGCAGGTGAGCCGTGAGTGTCGTGTGCCCCAGGCGGAGGCGGGTGTTTGTGACATCAAGGACACGGGACTTTTTCCTTATCCACGGTTGGGGGGAAGAGTCACATGCGGAGGGCATCGCCGAGCGTGTTATTCCAGGTGGAGCGGCAGACCAGGTGTCGTGTGGGCAAGTGTCTGTTTATGAGGGAATGTCTGGGTGGGCATTTTCGAAGGGGCTCTAAACTACACCCTCATAGCGTCCTAAGACCGACCTATAGTTATACCGGGCCAAGAAGATTACTAAGAAAGCATTTTCGGGCGTCATCTTAGCCTCGTGTAAGGGGACAGAAGGCTTACTTAGTGCTTTTCTCTTAGTGCCCAACCCTTCTTAGTGCCACCTAACCAATCAGCGCGCGCGACACAAGTCTGTATTTGGGGGGAAATACGTATACCACGCCGTGTCTCTCTCTCTCTTTCCCCCTTTTCTCTCTCTCTTTCCCTTCTCTCTCTCTCTCTCTCTCTCTCTCTTTCCCTTCTCTCCTCTCTCTCTCTCTCTCTCTCTCTCTCTCTCTCTCTCTCTCTTCTTTCCCTTCTCTCTCTCTCTCTCTCTCTCTCTCTCTCTCTCTCTCTCTCTTCTCTCTCTCTCTCTCTCTCTCCTCTCTCTCTCTCTCCTCTCTCTCTCTCTCCTTTTTTTCTTCTATTATTTCTTCTCCCTCCTCTTCCTTCTCCTTGAGTTGCCAGATTGTATTTCTGCTAGTCACAGTGCAGTGTACACGCCGAGGAAGTCTCTCTCTCTCTCTCCTCCTCTCCTCTCCTCTCTCTCTCTCTCCTCTCTCTCTCTCTCTCTCTCTCTCTCCTTTTTTTTCTTCTATTATTTCTTCTCCCTCCTCTTCCTTCTCCTTGAGTTGCCAGATATGTATTTCTGCTAGTCACAGTGCAGTGTACCGAGACCACCGAGAGACATCATCTCGGTGGCCACGAGTGTACACGCCGAGGAAGTCTCTCTCTCTCTCTCTTTTCTCTCTCTCTCTCTCTCTCTCTCTCTGTCTCCTTTTTTTCTTCTATTATTCTTCTCCTCCTCTTCCTTCCCCCTTTTCATCCTCCACACACATATCATAGCCAGTATGTGATATTATCGTGAATAACGACACTTTTTTTCTGGTGTGTTTTGATATGTTTAGAATTAATCTGCTAACCGTTTCTGTCGCAAATCATATCTATTCCACCCAGCCCACCCCTATATATATAGTATATATATAGCCAGTGGCGTCACCGTGGGGGGGCTAAGGGGGACTGAGCCCCCCCAAGTCAAGGACTCAGCCCCCTCAAAATTGCTGCTAGTAGCTGCTACCCAAAAACAATAAAAAGGAATATTTATCCAATTTTCCATGCCAGAGCAAAACCTTATTTTTCACACTTTTATAGAAAAATTGGTTTGATGTTTCATTTAAATGTTGAAATATGTTTGCTAACAAACCTTGAAATTACTAAGTATATTCTACGGGACGGGAGGCATGTTGACACAGTGGTAGGCAGGTAAAGGCAGTGGGAGCCAGGGTAAGGCAGTGGGAGGCAGGGTAACACAGGACGGGAGGCAGGTTAACACAGTGGGAGGCAGGTTAAGGCAGTGGGTGGCAGGGTAACACAGGACGGGAGGCAGGTTAAGGCAGTGGGAACCAGGGTAAGGCAGTGGGTGGCAGGGTAACACAGGACGGGAGGCAGGTTAACACAGGATGGGAGGCAGGTAAAGGCAGTGGGAGCCAGGTAAGGCAGTGGGAGGCAGGGTAACACAGGACGGGAGCTTGTTAACACAGTGGTAGGCAGGTAAAGGCAGTGGGAGGCAGGGCAACACAGGACGGGAGGCTTGTTAACACAGTGGTAGGCAGGTAAAGGCAGTGGGAGCCAGGGTAAGGCAGTGGGAGGCAGGGTAACACAGGACGGGAGGCAGGTTAAGGCAGTGGGTGGCAGGGTAACACAGGACGGGAGGCAGGTTAACACAGGACGGGAGGCAGGTTAAGGCAGTGGGAGCCAGGGTAAGGCAGTGGGTGGCAGGGTAACACAGGACGGGAGGCAGGTTAACACAGGATGGGAGGCAGGTTAAGGCAGTGGGAGCCAGGGTAAGGCAGTGGGTGGCAGGGTAACACAGGACGGGAGGCAGGTTAACACAGGATGGGAGGCAGGTTAAGGCAGTGGGAGGCAGGGTAACACAAGACGGGAGGCAGGTTAACACAGTGGTATGCAGGTTAAGGTAGTGGGTGCCAGGGTAAGGCAGTGGGAGGCAGGTTAAATCGGCTTTTAGTTACTTTATCATGATTATGTACTTTATTCTGTTTAACTACAGTATCCCATGTACCTGTTTTTGTGCAATAAGGGAAATACCTTGAATATATTGTAAGTTTATATATATATATTTTTTTCATTATCAAGATAAAACCTTACTGAGAAACAAACCCAAAACATACATTGTGCAATTCCTTTGTGGTTGTTAGTGGAGAGAGAAAAATGGCAATTTTATTATTTTGTTAAACAGAATAAAATTTTTCTCAAATGTATCAATTTTAGTTAATATGGTATGAATTCTGGTATAACTCTATTAATTTATGTTGTCATGTATTAAACTTAATTCCTTTCTTCTCTGTTTTGGGCCTCAAATTACCCTGTAAACTGATTATTTTCAAAATTACCCCCCGACCCCTAGACCCCAGCTGGGATAGGACTTGCGCTGTCGCTCGCGCCATCACCAACCCGGGCTAAAGCCCCCCAAATTTTTTTTCATGTGACGCCACTGTATATTGGTGCCCACACCTATATATATATATCATAGTGTATTATACAGCCTAATATACTATATAACAGTCGAAAATATATAATATATAACCAATAATATAACCTTGTTGTTATGGTGACCGGCGAACA
This sequence comes from Chionoecetes opilio, assembly GCA_016584305.1. Taxonomy (NCBI): domain Eukaryota; kingdom Metazoa; phylum Arthropoda; class Malacostraca; order Decapoda; family Majidae; genus Chionoecetes; species Chionoecetes opilio. The sequence continues at coordinate 71,138 of JACEEZ010019697.1, forward strand.
TTGCGGGCTAAGACGACCCCAACCCTGAACTTAGTTTACACTCCTGCAAACTGTCTTAGGCGGAGCGAACTTTGCTTCCGAAAATGTCCCCACCTAGCGCTAAGATGGTCCTTTAGTCCCCTAAGATGGTCTTACGGTCAAGGATAGTAATAGAGGATAGGGGGGGGTGTGTTTTAAAGTTTGGAGGACGGAGGACGCCTGCGCCATCTTCAGGATCATCGTATGACTCGATAAACACAGCTGCTTTTTAGGGGTGTCTTAAGTAATTTATATTTACGCATCCCATACCCTGCCTTTTTTTCGTTTTTCCCTTCCTATTAATTTATTCACCTTAATCATTTGACTTTATAATATAATTCATTAGAAGGTAAATAGAAGACACATAGTGGATCATTTTCATTTTATTAAGGAATTCCCATCAGCTTTTTTGAGACTTGACATAATCCAGTACATGCAGGAACTGTTGCAATGTTGAATAACCAGAAAATATTTGGCCAGATTCATATCATGGGACATATTTCCAATAGGCAGATTAATAATGTATTGCAGTATGATGACTCTTCCTGTTAGAATCACCTACACACGCAAAAACCAAAACAGATACTGTAATAATTGTAAACCAGTATTAGCCTGACTATACCAAATAGAAACAAACAAACAATCCACCCCCACAAATATATATTATATATATGTATCTATATATATATATATATATATATTATATCTAATATATATATATATATATATATTATAAATATAATATATATCTTCTAATTGGCAACAGTCAACACTACCATTTATGTTTTTCTGCACGATATTGTGCAATGTAAAATAACAAGTTGCATACAGCTAATTTCACTAAATGTATCACACTTACTACAGATGCCAGACACATAGATTGATACTTTAACATATTAAACATAAGGCAGATAAAATTAGCACTGCATCTTTGGGGTTTTAACCGTATGCAAGGTCACAACTGTTGTTTGTTCATTTTCATTAATGGAAGGCAAGACAGATGCAAACGTTTCATACAAGATGAAAAAGTGAGAACCGTGTACAATTGCTCTGCATTTTTCTGCCATGCAGTGCCATAAAAAATAAGATTTAAAGAAGAAGAAAATTGTTGGTATGTAGGGTGTACTGGGGAAAGTAATGAGAATATATTGATAATTTTTGGTGATCTGCCGACAAGAGTTGTTTTAGTTTTTAGGCTATTTTAAACATAGTAAATAATATGTATACAGGGAGAAGAGGGAATTCACAGAATGGTTAGGAAAGGCCTTATAAATTATATAGGCCACAATATGGGAGTACTGAAAGTGAGAGATCACTGATGCGAAAGTGGTTATAGGCCATATCGAAGCATGAATCACCTAGCATTATTAATGGAAAATGATAGGTTCCATGACAGTATAGATTTTCTGAAAAAACTCCAGGATAAAGTAATGGGGTTGTCTTAAAGTATCTCCGTCCAGACCATTTTTCCATCATTCCTGATTTTAATGCAATCCAAATCATAGCCCATTGACGAGTATATCAACAATACGTCGTCACTTATCGTCATCGTCACTTTTGTTCCATCAGCTTTTTTTAAATAAGAATCAAAATCTAAAAATTTCCCCCCGAGTTCTCAAAACGAAATAAAGATTGCAGAAAGCCAGGGGTCAGGCCCGTGAGTACCATCAGGGAGGACCTCTTTCCCGCTGATCAGAGGCACGTAAACACAAATAAATATATAGTACTTGAAAATATTTGGGTGTTTTGAAGATTTTTTTGCTATTGCCCATGCATGCATCCTTTATGGGTGCAGCCCAAGACATGTGCCCTTTCGAGAAAGTTTGCACACGGAAAGGAGTGGGTGTGTAGGAGGGGTGGCGGGGGGGCGGTGGGGATTTCCCCCTATAGTGTGTTGGGGCAACAGTTGTGTTGGGAAACGGTGTGTATGAGGGGAGCGATGGACCACCACGACTGTGAGGCTTTGCCTCTAAAAAAGACCAAAAAACCAGGTGGGGGAGTGGGCGGGGGCTTTGCCCTGGGGGTTGGAGACCCTGTATGGTGGGGCGTCACACTTTCCCTTCCCCGCCCGATATTTTCCAACTCTTTTGCTGAGTTAATGTATATGTGGTTTCCGATAATGGCTTTGACTGTAGCCCAAAACAAACCATAGGATTTTCTGAAGTCCCTTTCATTGTGTTTCCCAAAACCCACACAGGGTTTTTTAACCTTATTTAAAAATCCTTTTTGGAGAATGCCAGGTCCCCCTGCTGAACCTCGGGCTCTGCTAACACCCTGTTCATCCCCCTTCTACTGGGCCAAACAATAGGATCCCATGAAAAATCTGGGTTCTTTTTTCCTCATAGTATACCGACCAGCTCTTTTCTTTCGGGGTTCAATTGAGCATCGTATCAAAATCTGCACAGCGACAGTTTCACTGTCTGACCCGAAGTAAAAATCGCTCTCATAACTTTTGCCGACAGGTGTCGACAGAGGGGTCTGCGGGCGTCCCTGTTCTGACGTCATCAATAACAGCACCCTGTTGGAGGGAAGTTTTTTTTTTTCGCCGTTTTTTAAAAAAGCGTGTTTTTACGAAAAAAGGCCTGGAAATCAATTATTTTGGGGGTTTAGGTGTTTTGAATGTACATTCAACAAAATTAGGCAAAAAAAAAAAGGGGTCGGCGACTACTTTTTAAAAATATTGATAATGAGAAGTTTTGGGGGGGATTACAGGAAAAATTGGCGTTGAATTGGGTGTAATCGAGATATAAAAAAAAGAAGAGGTTTAAAAGTTTTAGTTTTTCAAAAAAATGAATCTAAGGTTAAGGAAAAATTGGGGGGCCAAAAGACCTGTAACGTATCTTGGGTGGGCACAGAGGTAAAAAATAAGGAAAAAAAGGGCTGCGTGGCAGATGAAGCAAGAAAGTAATAGATCATGAGGCATGCATTGTTGATGTTGCCTAAACAGAGAAAGTGTCGAGCATGAAAGGGATAGCGGAAAACAGAGCACATGCAAAAGGAGTAAAAGGGGTTTTATCAAAAAAAAAATTTGAAAGTGGATAAAAATTTTTGGGGAAGGGAAATCTGAGTGAGATTTTTAGAGAGAATAAACGGAGAACATTTTTTGAGAAAAATTTTTGGAAAAAATCAGTAAAAAAAGAAAGAAACTAGATGGAAATGGTAAAGGGAATCTGAGAGAAAATGAGGATGTCAAAAGGTGAAAGAATATTTTAGGAATTTTAATGAGTGTTAATAATCCGCAGGGAAGTAGAAAAAGAACCAAAACATGGACAGCAAGCAATGGTTTTTTTGTTTTGCAGATGAGAGGACGTTAGTAAGGTAAAAAAGGGTATTGGGAAAACATTATTTTCCTGCGGACATATACAAGTGAGATTTGGAGTGGAATAAATACCAGAGGTCAAAATTTAAAAGCAGGGGAAAATGAGTTATCTGAAAGGGGTTTGACAGGGTAAAGGGGAAAGGGGTGGAAAGATCATGCACTCATGTATTAAATATTTCACCCCAAACGTTAAAACCCATGATTACCTTTGTGAGTTTGGTAAATCTTCGTGTCTGCAAACCCATGGGGAGTTTTCCAAGACTTGGGGGAGACAGAAATCCCGGGAGTGATGTTTGAATTTTTCTTTATGCTGAAGAAATGCCTTGGCTGTGGGTTAGGTGTCATTGGACCCCTGAAAGTTTCCAAATTTTGGGTTGGGAAAAAATTCATGCCCCATACAAAACATTTTTTCCCCTTTTTTAAATTTTCTATAAATTCAAACCCCAATTCAGTTTCATTTTTTTAATCAAGCCAAAAAACATATAATGCCACAGAGTAAAAAATAAATTCATATTCAAACCCGAGGGTTAAACTCTCCCTGCGGGCCAAATGGGGCCCCTTGGGTTTGTCAAAAGTGGCCCGAGGGGATGGTAAAGTTTATCACCCAGTGAATTACGAAGTTTTGAAGGAAAAATAAAATAAAATTTAATGTTGTTTTTGTTGAAATTTTGTGTTAGTTTATTACGTAAATTTAAAAAAAATCAAAAAACGTATTCCAGTTAAGCCGTGAGGCTGTAAATTCGTCCCAAAATTTTACTTATTTTGTTGGCGCTCGAACTTAACTAAATAAAAATTGGCCCTCGGAATTTTGATTTTGACACTCCGGTTTTAAAAACGCTAATTTTTTGTATGCACCACACACACACCCCAAAAGGGAAACCTTACTATTCTTGATCACGGGACCCTGTGAAATACACCTGGTAAAATTCCATTGTGTAATGCAATTGCACGAATATTCTTTTTTGACAAAGATTTTTTATTTGTGCTTTTTACCAGTAGTTTTCCCTTAAGAATTTTTCACCTGGTTTAAATTTTAAATTTTGGTTTTACTACACAAATAATGCGGCATACATATACAAATGATGAATAACTGATTTTTTAATAAGACGTAAAATTCCAAAAAACTAAAACTGAATCTTAGTGGGTGATCCCAGGTAAATCATAAATGGGGGTAAAACACATTCATGGCATGGCTACCCCACGACTTCATGGTTTTTATATTTCTGTGTAAAAAAGTAGTTAATTAAAAAGAACCTTAAATTTGTTACCTTTCATTTTTAGTCTCTGAATCATCTGATCATCAATGAAACAGAGTAAAAGGTGAAATTATGCTGGATAAGCATACATTAGAAAGTTTATACTTTTATTTTTATTATTATTACAAAAAAAACTGTTTTTAAGTCTCAATTGTTGATAAGAAAGTGTGGCAGTGGTTTATACCAGGCAGGGTCACATGTTGCAGGGTAGCAGTTTGGCATGACAAATGACTGAAAAGAGAAAGCAAAATAATCTGTTGCTTTGAGGAAAATTTGTGTATTTTTTTTTTTTTTTTACTATCATCCTCACCCAACATAATATATTGCTTGCCTTTTTGGGCCAAATTTCAGATTGAACTTATCTATTTAAATTTTAATAAATAGAAAAAATTCCCCCCTTCTTGCATACTGGCTGCTATATTCACGTCCCTCAGGTTTCTTGGGCTGAAGCTATATTCTTTTTTCACCTGTGTGTGCTTCCTTGAAACCACGGGCTTGATCACAGCAGCTATGGAAAAATATTAATAAGATCCCACCACCTAAAAAAACCCTGCAAAATAGTTATCATTGCTAAATTTGCTATCACTTTTTTTTTCTCAAATTTTACTTTCTCGGCCAAAATTTTTAACGCATTTTGCTCCCCCTGTTTTAAATTGAAAGACGGGACCTTATTAAAAATCACGTGGCAGCACAGCATGTAATAATGAAAAACAAAAAGTTTGAAACATTTTTTAAAGGGGCCCCCAAACTATTTGAAGCAAACCCAAAATTGTTAAGAGAAATACATTGGGTAATCCTCAAAGTTTCTACATAGTCAATTAAAAAATAAATTTCCCATCTAAAAAATCCAGCCTCAACCTGAAATTGAGATCATTTTAAAGACAACACACCCCCTTCCCCGACAGTGTTCTTTTCCCCACCAAGGGGAACAGCTGCAAGATCGTAATACTGAAAGGGTCGAGCACAGAAGTTTTGGGGCGGGTCATTCTCCTCAAAAAGTTGTCATGTCTTTGCAACACCCTGACAGCCTGTGGGTTAAAAGGAAATGGTAAAATATGAAATGGTTAAGTGTATAAAATGTTGACCTGAAGAAGCCGATTAAGGCCGATTTACTGTGTCTTTTTTAGATTTAGATTTTTGTGGTAAAAGTCCCTTCCCATTACATATTACAGTTTAAATCCTTAACTTGGCGCTGCACAAAAACCAGCTGCCATTTTCCCTTCTGAAAGTTGTTTGTTGCCCTTGACCTTTTTTCCTTTTATTTTTCACCCCATTATTCATTTTGGAAAAATACCCAATAAACCCCGACTCATTTTGGTGGCCCCAAACATTTTTTTTTTGGTTGTTTTTAGTTTTTTTGAAGATTCTGCTAATTTTTTTCTGTCGAAAAACTTTTTTATATATTTATTTATTTATTGCAAAATACAAAAAAAAAGAACCTAAAAAAAATAATACCTAACCAAACCTCCCCATCCCAACCTAAACCACCCAAAAAAAAAAAAAAAAACTAACCTCTTCTACCTAAAAAAAAAAAAAATAAAAAATACGACAGAAACATTTAGCACTTAATTTAAAAAAAAGGGTTTTATTCTAGATTTGCCCATATCCCCCCCACAAAAAAAATTTGGGGACCTGGGGGAAGCGGGATATTTTGGCTGGGGCAAAAATATGCGTCGCAACCACATAGTTTTTGAGTTGGGATTGTTGAAAAAATTCCTAGAGCTGGGGAAATTTCATTGTTTCTTGAGTCCAGAAAGTGTGAACCGGAGATTCCACAAAATGATACCGATGTCGAGAACCCCCCCAAACCCCCACGCTGGGAGGTTAGGTTAGTTTTGTTTAGGTTTTGGGTTTAGGTTGGGTTAGGTTGGGTTATCGGTGGGTAAAAGTCCCCCTGGGTTTAGGTTAATTTTGTTGGGCAAATTTCTCTACAATAAGGAAATTCCCAGTCGAGGGAATTTTACCCCCCCCCCCCCCCCCAAACAAACTCTTAAACCCACGTCTTCCCAAGCAAAATTTGTTCCCCACCCGAAAACCCCGCATTCCCACGGCCCCCAATTTACCAAATTGGTAGAATTTTACCAAAAAAACACAAAAAAACCCCCAAAAAAAATGGTTTCGTCCCCCAAAAGGGTTCGGTTCATCTGGAAAAAATCCCCAAAGAAATGTTCACCCCTGCACACACAAAATTGGGGATGGGCACTGCCAATCCCACAGGTGACGTTAGCCATAAAAGTAATTTTTCAGAAAATTAATGCGGTAAACTTAACTTTTATGTGCCGTAAGGTAAACCCCTAAGTTAAGCCTTTTTTGTTTATTTTAATCTTTCTTTATTTGCCGTTTTTTTTTGAATTTGTTAAGATTTTTATGCCGATATTCCAAATGTTGATATAATGTACTGCAAAACTCGAATATTGCAGATAATATCCTATTTTTTGGCAGGGGCGAGCTGGGCCGAAAAGAAAAGGATGTTTACATGCATGTATTTCAAACCCGCTTTTCATCCTTTGCATATCACCAACCCTCCTACTACCTTATGGCGTCCCGGGGGAAAGGTGAAGTCTATCAGGGATAAATAGTACTTCTTTTCTTGCCGCAAAACAGAAAACTGCCCCCTTTTTAGTACTTGGACCCATTTTGAAAATTTGTTGTTGTAAGGGAAGGGTTTTGGGGCTTTGGGCGGGTCCCCAAAATGCACGTCTGCCCGCCGCGCCCGCGCGCCATCTCCGCAAAAAAAAGCATTGACCCCTGCCTCCCCTGGGCCTTTGAACTCCTTACCCTCTAAGGCAAATTTTGGTGAGAGAAGCCGTAAGAAGCCCCGGGTTTTAGGCTTTTGCGGCTTCTCTCTCGTTTTCGTGCCCCGCCCAAACGGGTGACAGTGGTTCGAGGGTCGCCCGCTTGGCGCTCACAGCTGATAAATGTAAACAAAACAACCCCCTGACAAAATGACCCTCGAATGAAAGCCATTAATAAATTTTCGATAAATGGACGGGCGATATTGTGAATGGGTCCAACACAAACCTTTACATTTAAGGTTTTTTTCTCCAAACCAAGGAATTAAAAAGGGCAAGGTAAAAAGGGGGGACCCACGGATCCCTAGGGGGGGCTGGGTTTGAGTTCCACTTATGACTTTTTTTTTTAACGGCACCTGATGAAAGGGGCAGGTATATAGGGGTTTATTTAAATGGATATCTGCCCCCCAGTGCCCGGGGGTTTTCCGCTTTTGGGGGGTTGGGCTTTTTTATATTTTTCTTGGAAGATAGGGGGGGTGTTTTCATTCTTGGCTAATTTTTGGCTTAAAAAAATCTTCCTTTTCTTCTCGTTAAGAATTTCGTTGGGGATAGGGGTCAAAAAATACTTTTTTTCAAATTTTCTTTTTAGAGTTTTAAAACTGCAAAAAATTGCGCTAAATAGCATTGGGGAGCAGAAAGAAGGTCACGTTCCCCTATCATAAAAGAGTTAAAATGGTTAACAAATTAAAAACCGATATATTTTTTGAAAAAAGTTTTGTGTTTATAAGGGGTCAAGGGTTTATGGGGGGTATCAGTTTTCCTTTTTAGGGAAAAAAGCCAGTACAACAAGGGAGTAAAAAAACCTTTATGTGCCGACCAGAAACAGACTGGGCCAGACCCCCACTGTACAAAGGCCTTTAAATATGGAACAATTTTCCTTTTTGCATCTTAATTTTGGAAAATCACACTTTTAAGTCTTGCTTATAATTACTTTTTAAAATTTACCAAGTGAAATATAATTTGTTTCCCCCCCCTATCAAAAGCGTTGTATTTTTGTAGTATTTTTAAAAATTTTGAAATGACTTTTAGTTCTTATTGTTTAATGTTTTTAATTAAATTTCCCTTTTAATGTTTTTGTTTTACTTTTTTTTATGATTTTTTAAATTTTCGTGACTTTTAGAAGAAGTTTTATTTTTAGTATATATTGCTAGAAAAATCTGTGATGTAAATTTGATAGTAAAACCCTGTTTTATGGAAATAAAATATTTATTTTTTTTATTTACTCCCCCCCTCAATCTTCTCCTTCCCTCTTGGGCGTAAACTTCATGCAACCCGGCACTACATACCGAAACTAGACGTGTTTTCTATTGCAGATTAAACCCTTGCCAGAAAGGAAAAGAGACAGACAGCATTTTGAGTTTTTGTTTCATACATGAAATAGTCATGTTTATAGTTTCATCCAAATTTTCCGATATTTTTCCCCCTTTTAAAAGAAAACAGGGTTTAAAAATACAAGGAAAAGCAAATAAATTTTAATATAAAAAGTATGTTATTGATTGGTCCTTTTTAGAAGTTTTATAAGGAAAAAAGTAAAATTTAAACAGAAGCAATAATCCAAATATAAAATAAAAATAAAAAATTTATTAAAACCCCAGAATTTAAAAGCCAAAAGGAAATGTAATAGATTGGTCAGAATTTCAACCAAATAGCCCGTAAAACGATTAACATTCATATTCACAAAAACAATTTCTCATAACAGTTTAAAATTTTGTATTTCTATATGCAAAAAAACTCGCCCCTAACCTAAATTACTTAATGCACCAAACGAAAGTATTGGTATCCCCTTTCACGATGCTCCTGTAGTAAATTTCCAAAGTTTAGTGTATACACGGAACCCTCCTTTTTTGGACCTTAATTTGATAACAAAAATCGGGTTTTTAAACTTTTTTTTGCCAGTCCGGATACCCCTGCTTTTACCAATAAGTTCGTATATGCGTTTTCGGGTTCGTTTTTTTTAATTGCCTGTATTCGTGTAGTATTTTTAGGTGCATGTATGTAGTATAACCCCAACTTTTGCAGGGTGTAAAGGACAAAGTTCCGATACCGGGAAATTGTCGAAATAGGGAAATTTCACCTCTATACGACCACAATTTTGGGTTTAGCGAAAAGTTCGGATCACTCGGATAATTATAATCCCCATCCTTTTCCCCCTTTTTTTCGTCAAGCGAGGGTTTTTCTGGGGACATCATTTACACCATAATTTTGTAGTCAAAAAAAGAACAGGTACCCAAAAAAACCCCTTAATCCCTTTTTTCATAAACAACTAATTTAAAACCAAAAAACAGAATCAACTTAAATATCAATATATAATTAGGCCCATATGGTAAATCTTAAAAAAGGGCTCCACCCCCTATCTTCTTCTTTTTCTTATAGCTAACAAGCTTGGGGGGAAAGGTGGTTATCTGGGTTTTTTGGGGGGGGAGCCAAAAACATAGGGAAAAAAGGCCCTACAAAAAAACCCATAAAATAGGGAAATTTCCCAGTTTAAAAGACTTTATCGGGGCCATATTTCCCTTTTAAATTTTGCTCCCCCCCCCAAAAACCCGGTTTCCACCTTGTCCCCCAAAATTTTGGTTGGGCATAAGAAAAGAAAAAGATGGGGGTTGACCTTATTCTAAAAAATGAAAAAATTACAGACCAAATAGCACCCCCCCCCCGAGCCCCAGGGGGTGTGCACTAACCTTTAAACCTACCTAACCCAACCTGACCCAACCTGACCCAACCTAAACCCACTGGACTTCGTTTTTTTAAAAACCTGAATTTAATTCGGCCGGGAGGCAAAGTAAGGATCGGCACTATTAAAAACTAAACAGAAAGTGTAAGGACAGTAAAATATAACACATGAGCCCAAAATTTGGGTCAGCTTTCCGTGGAGCCCTTTTTTCTTAAAATTTTCCCTAACGCAATGCTAGCTTTCCACAAACCACGCACCTCTACCTATATAAAAAACACATTAATTTTGTTCATGTCCGTCAACGTAATGGCAGCATACTTAAGATATCTTGCAATGTTTTGTGGTGAATTTGGGTGATGGTGAAGGTTTATGGTACTTTCTCGCCCCGTCGGGGAGAGGGTTCCCAAAATTTTCACGTTCTCAACAAGTGGAGAACTCTAAGAAAAAAAAATTGGGGCTAATGAAATCACGAAAGCGTTTCCGGTCGCTTTTTTATACATAATTAGTAAAATTAAAAAAAAAAACGTCTTGTGTTAATGTTAAGACCGAGAAAGTTATTTCACCAGACACGTTCTCCTATCACCGTCATTCCCTTTTAGCCCATTAGTGTGGTCCGATAGTTAAGCCCGTGCTACTAAATGTGCAAATAGGGTTTTGTCCCTATTATCACGAAATCAAAACAAAAAACTACACTCCTGCTAGGGCTTCGTCAGCCCGATAAAAATGATCATTTTTCACCTGTTTTTTAAAATTGGGCCCCGTGGGGGCATTAAACCCTTTTATATTTTTGTTCGGGGCTTAAGGTAGTCCATGCTTCTGAAATTTCACTATTTGGTTTATTGTGTTTTTATCTGTAATTTCAGTATTTTTACGACGATACTCACTGTCTGAGAATCTCTGCCCGTCCCCCCCATATTTTTTGTTTTTCCGACGCACGGGAAAAAGCGGGAAGAAGCCGTGGGAAGGGAGCCCTGGCTCTCGCTTCCCAGGCCCTTTGGCACCACTGGGCCAATCCGTAAAAAGCCGGGTTTTAAAAGTGCCCCGCCCTAACAAAAACGCAACTGCAAAAGCCGGCCCCTTCGGGTTTCCTTTACCAAATTCGCCTTATTAAATACCTTGGTCTTGTAGTGTTCCAAAATGCCGCCCCCGTTTACTAAACAAAGGCAAAAAAACGGGAGTTTAGGGGGGAAATTATTTTGACTTGATCAACAAAGGCAGTCCCCGGGGGCATATTCTCCACGCGTCCCCCTTTTCGGCAGCCGCTAGGTTTGGTAAAGGGTTTAAAAAAGGTAAGTTGGGTTTGGCTAAGTTAGGGTTTGGTTTAGGTTTTTCTTTTTATTATAGTAACTTCACTTTTCGGCGACCCCTAGGTTAGGGTTAAGGTTAAAAAATTTTTAAATTTGGTTTTTGGTTTAGGTTAGGGTTTTTGGTTTACTTTAATTATAGTAATTTGTGTGGGAATCACATGAGTTTTTTTTTCAAAAAAATCTTGTCAAAAAAAAAGTTACTCCCCCCAACTCCCCTTTTCTTTTTCCATTTGGTAGTAAAAAAGCTTCCCTCATAAACAGACACTTGCCCAACGACACCGGGAGATGACGGCTGTGGAAAGGGCGGGGGAAGGGTGTTTTGTTTACTTCGCAAGGCCCCTCCCGGCACGACCGTTACCTTGTTGCTGGGATCCCGGGGAGGGAAAACCCCTGAAAGACAAACCCACCCTCTGTGGTAAGGTGGAGGGGGGCCCTCGGTGGGGTGGACGAGGGCCGTGGGTGAGTGGGGTGGCGGGAGAGGGAGGGGGGTTTAGGAGAGGGAGTCGTGTAAATCACACCTTGCCTTGGTATGCAGGGGGAGGGGTGTGACGGCTGGGGGAGGGCATAGAGTTCCGACGTCAGGGCGTCGTCTCCCCTTTGGGGGGGGCCCCATGTTCCTGAATGGGGTTGGCAGGGGCGTATAGGGCTGCCGCCGTAGAAGTGGGTGACGGGGGGTGGGAGCCCTCGGGGAAAAGCTTGATATGGGGGGGTGGTACCCCAAAAGGGGTTTGGGGGTCTTGTCCATTTTTTGGGCCTTTTAAAAAAAAAAAAAAATTTTTTTTTTAAAAAACCCCTTTTTTTGGCATTGCCAAAAACCCCCGAAAACAAAGGGAAAAAGGGGGGGGGGGGTTTAAAAATTTTCGCAACGGAAAATGTCCGCGGATACCACGGCCCCTTTTGGACCCCCTGGTGGTAAGGAAAAAAACGGAAGTTGTGGCGGGGGTTTTTGGGTTTTGGTTTTCGGGAAAGAATTATTTTGGGGGGGGAAAATTTTTAGAAAAATTTTAAATTGGGTGGAGGTTGGGTTTTTAGGATTTTAAAATTTGAATTTTGTTCAATGAGGTTTTTAGAAAATTTGAAAAAAAGAAACCCCTTTTTTCTTGATGGGGGAAAACACTTTCCCTAAACGAACCCCCAAGCCCCGGGGAGGGGGGGCTGGGGGCAAAAGGGGGGGGGTTTTTTGGATTGAAGGCCATCTCAGGAACCCCTTTTTTGGGGAAAAAGGGGGGGCCCATGAAAGAAAACCCCCCCCAAAAAAAAAAAAAAAAAAAAAAAAAAAAAAAAAAAAATAAAAGGGGGGGGTTTGAAACAACACCTTTCCCAAAAACCCCCTTTTAAAAAGGTTTCCCCCACCAACTTCCAACCTTGTTTTAATATTGGGGGGTTTAACTCCCAGAAGGGGTGGGGGAGGGGAGCAGGGTGGGCTTGAAGGGGTGGACTTCTTTCCATTTCCAAAAGGTTTCCCCCAGTGAAGGGGGGGGGGGTGGGGTGGGGAAAACCTTGGGGGGAGGGCGGTTTAAGAGGGTTTTTCTTTTAAAGGCCCCAAAAATTTTTTGGCCAAAAAAGGTTGTTTTTTGGGTTTTTTTTGGCAACCAAAAAAAAAAAAAAAAAAAAAAAAAAAAAAAAACCACCTAACCATTTTTTAATAAAAAAAAAACCCCAATCCCTCCCAAACCCAACAATTTTTTAAAGAAACCAACAAACCCTTCCCAAAAAACATTTTTTTTTTTTTTTTGGTTTTAAAATAAAATAGCCCCAAGAAAAGATTTTGTGGAAAAAAAAAAGGGTGGTCCCAAAAAACGTTTTCCCCCCTATTCCGAGGGCCGGCCGGGGGGGGGGAGAGGGGGGGGGGAAAAAAAAAAAAAAAAAAAAAACAAAAAAAAAAGGGGGGGAAAAAAAAAAAAAAAAAAAAAAAAAAAAAAAAAAAAAAAACCCCCAAAAAAAAAAAAAAAAAAAAAAAAAAAAAAAAAAAAAACCCACCCAGAAGGGGGCCGGGGAGGTTTTCGGCCCCCAGAAAAAAAGGGAGTTTTGGGGGGGACCCCCTGGGAGGCATGTGCAAAAAATCTGTCCCCAATGTTTTTTGGGGGCCGGCTGGAGGGGGTCGGGGCCCCCCCCGGCCCGGCAAGTTTCTAACTTTAAAGGGTTTTTGCAGGGGGGGAAGAAGGCAGGCCCGGAGGAGGGGGGGAAAGTTGGCACCCGGAAGGGGGTCCGGGCAAAACGGGCCCCGAAGAGGGATTAGGTGGGGGAGGGGGCCGGGAAGGGAAAACTAAGAAAACCCCCTTGGGGGGGAAAAGGCCCCCTCCTCCCGAAGGTTTCTTCCCCCCGGTCGTGTGTCAAAAGCGCCCCAAGCCCCCAATCAGGGGGGGGGGGAAACCCCCCAAACGGCCTCACCGGGTTTGGGGTGGGGAAGGCGGGGGGGTTTCCCAAAAGGGGGGAAGCCCCCCGTGGGGGGGGGCGAGGCTTTCCGTGGGGTGGGGTGAGGGGGGGTCAAGGGTGGGCGGGCCCGTTTTTTCCCCCGGTAAAAGGGAAAAGGGCCCCTCCTTTGGGGGGGGGAAATTTTGGAGGAACCGGGGCCCGGGGGTCGGGAAGGGAGGCAGGGGAACCCGGGGGGAAAGGGGGGGGGGCCGGAGGGGAGTGGGGGCCGGGTCCCCCGGGGGGAAACGGGGACCGAAAAGTTGTAGGGGGGGGGGCCGGCCTTCTTGTTCCAAAGGGAAAAAAAGGCCCCGGGTCGGGGGGGGAAGGGGGGGGGGGCAGGGAACCCCCCCTCTGGGGGAGGGGGGGGAGGGGCAAACCCCTTTGTTGGTCTGAAAGGGGAGGGCCTTCGAAACCCCGGCCAGGGGGGCCTCCCGGGGCCGGGGCTCCCCCTTTCCCGGGGGGGTTTCCCGGGGGCCCGGGGGGGGGCGGGCCCCGCAGGGGCGGAGTTTTTTTTTCCCGCCGCGTCCCCAAAAAACCCGGGAAGGGGGGTTAAAAAAAAGGGGGACCCCCAACCCTTTTGGGGGGCAGCCAGGGGGGGGACTGGGGGGGGGGGGGGTTTGGGAAGAGCCAGGCAGGGAGGTGGTCCCCCCATGTAGGCCCAGTGGAAAAGGGTGGAGGTTTAAAACATGGATCACCGATGAAGAGATCCAGGACCGTGGAAGCAATGGGGGGTTTAAACCCTGGGGGGGGGGGGGGGGGAAAAGGAGGGGGAAAAAAAAAAAAAACCCCCCCTGTTCCGACGATGGAGGGGCAGGTCCGGGTCCCAGCACTGGTGGGAGCATTGAAATCCCCCTGATGGGTCACGGGAGGGAGAGAGGCGATGTAGGTCTACTCCCGGGGGAAATGGCCCCGGGACCACCCGGGTGTACACCAAGCCCCGGTGAGCCAACCCCTTTTTTAGGCTAACCCTGGGAGCAACTACTCCAGGTGGCCGCCCGCCATGAGGAAGGGGAGGGGTAGGGTTGCAGGACGTCGCGGGGGGCAAGCAGGAACCCCCACCCCGGCCCGTTGGCGGTGCCGAGGATGAAAAACCCCGGGGAGGGTGAGGGCGACGTGGGGGGGAGCCAGGTCTCACACAACCCCCCACCAAAAAGGGAAGTGTGTCCCGAGGTAGGTTGGAGCTCCGCGCTTCTTTAAGGGGAGATCTGGGAAATTCAGAGGAGAAAGGTGAGGGGGCCCTATTTTATTAAATAGAGAAGAAATGAGAGGAGAGGGTGGGCCATAAGTAGGTGAGGATGTTGAAATCGGGTTTTCCCTTTGGTAGAGGGGGTAACCCTTCCAGGGAGGGTGAAGAGGGAGGGGATGACCGTATCCCTGGAGGGGGGGGAAGAGGAGCTGCAGCTGGGCAAGCAGGATCGGGGTGGGGGGGGATTCCTTGGGGGGATGGGGGGAAGTAGGAAGGGGGCGGCACGACGGAAGGTACGTCCTGTGCCTGTCCAGGGGGATGGGAGCCTGCGGCTGGGGAACTCAACCTCAAGGTGGGGTGGGAAACCCGGTCCGAGTCAGAGGGGGGGGTCGATAGGGGCGAATCCGGACGAGCCAACGGGGTGAGCGGTGACGCGACGGCGTGCCCGGGGGGGGTTTGCCGAGCTCAGTGCGAGGGGTTCCTGCGGCAAGGAGGCATTCCTCCCGGGTTCCCCCGTAAAATCCATTCCCCCGGTAGGGGTAGTGCAGAACCTGGGTGGACTGCCGTAGCAGTGGGAGATTAGGTGGAAGGTTCAGGCTGGGGGGAGGTTGTGGCTGCGGGGAAAACCCCGGAAAGGGGGGCATTTTTCGAGGTCCCCCAGCTGCTTGTTTATGGCGGGTTTGCAGGCCCCTTCCCCCTCCCGCGCCAAGTCAGCTGAGTGCTGGGCCCGGCAGTGAATGAGCAGTGCGCAGACCTGGGGCCTGTGGTCCCCATACTGGAAGCAGGGAAGGGCCTGGTGCAGTTTTGTTTTTTACGCCGGCATGGGTGAGGCCCCCCTCAAAGGGGCACCGCACCGGAGACCTAAGGGGTTTGAGGGGGGTGGCAACCCCTGGCACCCCGAGCGCGGGCAGGGGGAGGAGGTAGGGGCGGGCCCCAAAACACCAAGTGGGAGATGGAACCTTCTGGGAAGGGCCCCTCACCTGAGAGTAACCATTCCCCGTGGTGGCCCTGGGGATTGTGGGCCCGGGGCCCGTTTATTCACCACCTCGCACCCTCAAAAGGCCGGAAGTGGTTCCGGACCCCATGAGGGCAGTCTTTTCATCCAGGGCCCCCCTGGCGTAAAGGGAGTCAGGGGCCCCCACGGGCAGCCCCGCGGCAGGGTTTCCTCCCAACCCCCAGGGACCCAAAGGTGGTTTTCCCCCGATCTGGAACCCCTTTGGGGGTGTTTTGTTCCCAGACACAAAATTAGAGCACAAAAGTCCCCAGGGGCGGGTCTCCCCCTCGAGGAGTACTTTTCCGAGGGGGGAGGTGGGGGGGCATGAGAGACCCCTGCTGGGATTGGCGAAAACCGCGATGAGGTGCTCGAGGAGGAACGACGCCGAACACACCCTGTCAGGGGGCTGGGTGTCGGGGCGGGCGAGGGGGCCCTACCTTTACCTTCCTGCGAGGGAGATGTACACGACGCTCCCCCCGGCGGTGGGGGGGGAAAGGGTTTGGGAAGGACTTCACCACCACGATTTTCCCGGGGTTTCCACGATCCCCGGTGAGGAACCTTCCATGGCAGCGGGAACGTAAAAGACCTGGTTACCGCTCCTCCCCTTTTTCCAAAATACCTAGCTATGTTTTACGAGAGCTTTTGTTTATTTTGGGCTCAAGCTGTAGTCGTGCACGGCCTGTCCTTCACACTGAAGCATCACGCAAAAACACAACTCTCTTTGGAGGTTCTTCCCCCCGCCATAACAGAAAACAACACAGGGGGAACGGGTATTTCTCTCACACACGCGGCGGGCCCCATTGACAACAATTGTATTTGCAGGATACAGCGAGGAAGCAAACCAAGGGGTTAAAAACACCGCCTATGGAAAGCCTAGCGGCTGGTGGCGGTGGCTCCGCCTGGGAAAAATGGAAGGCCCGGCCCCTCGCCAGGCCAGGGCCCCCTGCGCCCCCAGTGCCACCTGTGTGGCCAGCTGGATCTTTTCCTGTTAACACGCACACCCAGGCCCGCAAAGCCAGCACACTGCCTGGTAATTATTTTCACAACCGCCACGCACTATAGAGCCAAGGCCACCCGTGTGGTCCTCGTGGTGCCCCGCGGCCCGCGGCGGTACACACGTCACCTCCTTTCCCGTTTCACGCACCCCAGGGCCCCGCAAAACCAGAAACTGCACTGGAACTGTTTCTTGTTTCTCACGCGTCACCGAAAAATGTACAGTTTTTAAAAGGGTGTTTACGCAAAAAATAGGCCCCTGAATGTTTTTTCACTCCCCCCACTTTTTTGATTTTAAATCCCCCTTTAACTACTGTCTTTGATGGCTGTCCCGCCTTTCCAACAATAATTTCATTGTAAAAAACACTTAGTAAGAAGTGGGGTTCTTTCCACTAACGTCAAAACCCCCACCAACTACCATAAAGGGGGGCAGAGGAGCATTTTTATAGAAAGAGAGCGTGATAAATAAAAATAAGCCCCCCTTCAACAAAACCCTATCATCACATCAGGATAAACAAAGGCAGTTTCGCCGAGGCCACCGTGATGACATCTCGGTGGCCTCGGTCACCCCCCTTTTTAAATAGGTGCCTTGCACGTGACGCCCACAGCCCTCGCTGTGCAGGCGATTAAACCGGGAAATGCGAGCTGGAGGACCAACAAACTCCACTTGCCGCCCGTGTTTGCCAACTTATGGAAATTTTCCCCTACTAAATATAGTTTATCAGTAAAAAAGGTATATTGTTATCTTCGGAAATTTTTGTTCTATAATATTATCAAATAAAAAACCGTAAAACACACTAAAAAAACTGCCATTATGAGACTCTCAAGAAATGCGCATGAACTTAATATTCTATTAAACTCTTCGCCATTTAAAAACTTTGCGAGAAACTTTTTACATGGTGAATATTAATAGAAGTGTAGTTTCCTTAGCTTTCCATTGATACATTTCGTTTTCCGATAAATGAATTAGCAGCAGCATAAATTAGCGTTAAACAAAGTAAATAAATCATGAAATGGGGTAATTTTTCCCGTTTGATGGTGTTATTTATTTAGTTAACGCTATTTATGCATGCAAATGATTCATTTATCAGAAACGAAATATATAAATGAAAGCTAATTAAATTCCGCTTCTTTTGGGATATTCTCCTGTAAAAAGTTTTCTCGCAAAGTATTAAATGGCGAAGAGTTTAATAGAATATTAAGTTCATGCATATTTCTTGCAAAGTCTCATAATGGCAGTTATTTAGTGTGTTTTACAGTTTTTTTATTTTATAATATTATAGAACAAATATTTCCGAGATAACAGTAAAACCTTTTATACTGAAAAACATATATTTAGTAGGGAAAATTACCATAAGCTGGCAAACACAGGCGGCAACCGGCAAGTGAGTTTTTAGGGCCTCCAGCTCGCTCCACGGGCGGCATTTGGCTTTAAAGACGGCGGCATTTGGCTTGAAGACGCTAGATCGTGACGTCAGTGCAAGGGACCTATACCAAAGACATTCAACAACAAGATACCTCACCGGGGTGCCCTTTGGTGCGCGTGAAATCGACCTCCGCCGTGCGGCGTAGTTAACCAGTCTGCTGGCCCATTCACTTGCTGCATATGACTATCAAGAAAATCATATAGACTATGGTTTTCAGTATATATTGTTTACGCGCCGCCCTCATTTCCTCAAAGACTTACCTGTCTTAATTACCCCCAAAGGCGCGGCCACGTAACCCCTTTAACTTCCCTCCTGAAGAAGGACTCGGGAGAATTAACCTGGGGGAGCTATGGTGTACACCACGTAGTCATTAACACAAGGCGGATAAGGGACAATGAACACTCACGTCAATTCTTCCTTTACTACACGGGATCACCCCAATACACAGTACAAATTCTCCGACGGCCCACCCTGAAGTGGAGCGGCTGAACAAAATACACACATAGGGACACCGTGTATTGTTCTCTTCACACACACGAGGCTCCACTAAAAAAACACTTGGGTGCAACAACAAACACAACGATACGCTGGCTTACGGCGAGGCACTAATAGCTACTGACGAAGGTGATGAAGCTGAGGCGACGCCCCAGGCGCGTCGCGCTAGCCCTCGCTGCCTCACACCTTTCCCCCCTCCGGCCCAGCTGTGTTCTGCCTAGCTACATCCCCCCCTGTTTTCCCCTCCACCTCTCGCTCTGCCACCCGCTAACCCACCAAACACGCTCTAGGACGTCGTGCGCGCTCCAATCACTCATTCTCGCACTGACTGTCACCTTTCCCTTATGTGCGTGTAGGCTTACCCTCCTCGCGGACGCCCTGCCGCCGTCATACAGACACTCACTCACAGCCCACACCTTCAACATACCCAGACACACAGACTACAACGCCAAGTGTTAACAATATGATATACTGTTACTTCGTAAATGTTGTTCTATAATATTATCAATAAAAACAGAAAAACACGCTAAAGAAATGCCATTTACGCGACTCGAAAAAAATAACATAACTTCAACTCTTGCTGTTAAAAAACTCAACTCTTGCTGTTGGAGTCAAATTACCATGAAACTATCATAGAAGCGCAATGTAAGCTTTCCAAATATATTTAGTTTTCTGATAAAAGAATTAGAACCATGCATAAATTAGGGTAAAATAAATAATAAAATCATCTATCGGTATTTTCCCGATTGCTGAGGTTTTTTATTTAGTTAACCCCTAATTTATGCATGGGGCTAATAATTATAGAAAACGAATATGTAAGTGAATAAATAAATCATAAACGGGAAAATTCACGATTGATGATGTTATTAATTTAGTTAACGGTAATGTATGCATGGTTGTACTTTTTTACGAAAACGAAAATATCAACGGGAAAGCTAATAAAATTGCGCTTTTTGTTTACGTTTCAGGTAAAGTTGATCGCAAGTTTTAAATGGCGAAGAGTTGAAGGAATTTTCTTTGGTCTGGCAGAAAGTGAATGGGGCCAGCAGCGGTTTAACACCTCCACGGGGCGGGCCCCCGTCGGCGGAAAACAAAGTTGCTTTGGGAGGGACCGCGAGTGAGGTTTTGTTTTTGAATGTTTTTGGTATCGCCAAAGACACTCTACGTTTGTGTTTTTGGTATCGCTTTGTTTCATCTTAAGCTCGTCTGACGCCGGGGGCCCGGGGATGTTCGAACGTTCGAAAGGTCTCAAGATCATTTCGCACTTGATTGATTTGGAACTTTGTAACGCGAGAGGTATTTTCAAACGATCTTTGCGAACTTACCCGCCATTTTTGTTTTTTTTTTCAGATTTTTGTTAATGTGCTAAGGTTGCTGAAGACCTCGCACACTTTTGGTAGGGTCCAGTAAAGGTTTACAATTTAAAAAGCTATAAAATTTAGTTATTACTTTAATTGTTTATTTCATTTTGAGTTTTTTAGGGTTTTGGTCAGGGACTTTTTACCTTATCTTGTGTTGTTACGGGAAAACAGGGGTAAACCCCAAGTAAGAAACTTACAACTGTTGGTGAACAGTGGGGGTTGATTCCCTCAGAAGTAAAGGTTGAGGGAGCGTATCCCGTCCTACCAGAAAATTCAAGGGATTTGAATAAAAGTGGTCAGGGGTTTGTTTCATAAAGGTTGTAATCAGTAATCCAGAACAATAATTACAAAAATTATACATATCTGTACATGTGAGTTTTAACAATAATAATGTCACGCAGTATTTTAAGAAAGGGCCGTTGAGACTAATGCTTATAGCACCCCGTGAACATTAATGTCGTGACAAGGACTCCACACCCCTGGGTGGGAGTGCAACAGACATCAGGAAGTGTCGTCTGGGGGAGCGAAAGCTAACGTGTTCCTGTCGCTCTCTGTGTTCTGTTTTCCTCCCCGGCTTAGTTGCAGCATATGAGGAAAGCTCCCCCAACTGTGTTCCCGGGTGAGCCGGTGAGTGAGGGTTTACGCGTGCTTCCCAAGACCAGGCTATCCACGTCATCATGAGGGGATGGCGTGCTGCTGGGTCAGATAATGTCATAAAAAGGTGTCAACACTAGCATCCGTTGGGGCCCCCTTTACAAGACACACAGACACTCAGACACTCGACATCCTGTATTAGTACGATTAAAAATACAATAATAAAACCCAGTACGCAATATCGCTCCCCCTTAAACAACGCCCCCTCGCGATTTATAAAGCATGTATCCCTACTTGTGTTACATCTTTGTGTACTAACGATTCTCAGTGTTCTGATGCTCCTTAAAGTACCTATACAAGGTGGGGTTTACATGACAACATAGCAAAGGGGAATTTTTGGGTTTAAACAGGAGTAATGTAAAGGACAGTGCATTTAAGGTCACAATAAACGGGTAAAATACAAACGAATCAAAACATGAGTTTTAAAATAAAAATAAACTAAAAAGTTTTAGAAATGTTTTAAAATATCCCTGCAAATATTAAGAAGTGGTTTCCAAAAAACTCTCCCGCGTAGTCATTTAATAACACTGGAATGGGAGGGATCAAACAAGCGGGGCCTTGAGAACGGAGTATGCACTGGCAGTTTTATTTATTATTTTTTTTTTTAAGACCTGCTTTTTAAACTTAAGGAGTAGATACGGCTTGAAATGCTAATAAAACTGACCCCGGGGGCGGTACTAAAAATTTCACAACTTTAAAGATTTTCATAGTATTATTGCATACCATCAAAGTGTGGGAAATGATTTCGCTCAAATAGTATTAAAAACTCAATAAAAATGTTGTGGGGGAGTGCCACAGGCAGTAATTCCCCTTTGACATTGGCTTTTGCTGCTTTAAGTTTTTTATTAATTTTTTTTATTTATTTTATTTCGTTATTTATGAACTTATTTTTTACGGAGTACACTTTCTCAGCTAAAAAAAATGTAGACCCCGGGTCTGTAATATAATTTTCACGTTAAATATGTGAAATTTTTATTTCAGGATATCAGAGAGTAAGTATTTTTTTAAATCATTCTCTAAAAGGTAAGAGCTCCCTTTCACTAGAATAGTATTCTAAACATCAAATGGAAGGATCCAATGGCAGTAATTAATCTTTTTTGACACGATGCCTGTGGATTTTGGTGCTAAATTTAGAGTTTTTTGTTAAATACCCTTTACATAGAAAAAAAATTTTTTTTTCCCTGGCAGATAAACTTGGCTAATAGCACTAGGGGCTGGGGGAAGAGTATCAGGGGCAAAAAAAACTACTGCAAGGGACGTTAGAATTAGATTTCTATTTAGTAGAGTCAAAAAAATTCTTAAGTAAAATTTTAAATTTAAGTAACTATTATTCCCCTTCCTGGCTTTTTAAAGGCTTTAAGAAGGATAATTGAATATATATATTTTTTAAGGGAAATTAACAAATTTAAAATTACAAGAAAATTTTGAAATATTACGGTAGATATTTAAAACATCTATAGAAAAACTGAAAAATTTAATTACTTAAATTCTTGCACATGGCCAAAGACACTCATACTGGACTTGCTAATCGTGCCCCGCGCCAACCCGCCCCTGATCAGTGGGGGGAGTTTTTTTCGATTCCTGCCATTTTGAACATACCCCCATTTTCCCCTTCCTAAGGTTTTCAGTATATAGTATACCGTTTTCTTTGTAACTGTTTGTTCTATAAATTACAAAAAAAAAACAGTAAAACACTAAAGAAATGCCATTATGAAGAGTGAAAAATATCATACCTCATATTATTAAACTCTTTGCCATTTAATATTTGCGAGAAAAATTTTAGATGCTAGCGATAGAAAGAAGCGGATTTGCATTTAACTTTCCCTTTATATTTTCGTTTTTTTGATAAAAGAATTACCCCCATGCCAAATTAGCGTTTAATAAAAAAAAAAATCATCAATCGTATCGGCAAGTAAAAAAGTGTTCCATGAATACAGTAACTATGGCATATCAGTATAAATGTACACTGTTATTTTGTGAATGTTTTGTTCTATAAGAGTATCAAATAAAAAAATGTAAAATACACTAAAAAAATTCCATTTTTGAGCCCCGAAGAATATACATAAAAAAAAATATTCATTAAACTTCGCAAATTTTTTAAATTTTTCGTGAAGACTTTTTTCATGAACATATCAATAGAAGCGGAATTTAATTAGTTTCCTTGCTATATTTTATTTTTTTTGAAATGAATTAGAACCATGCTAAATTAGCGTTAATAAAAAAATAACATCATCCATCGGGTAAATTATCCCGTAGATGATGTTTTTTTTTTAGTTAACCTAATTTATGCATGATTATGATTCATTTATCAGAAAAAGAAAATAGCAAAGGAAAGATAAAGAAAATCGCTTATTTCTATCGTAGCATCTAAAAAGTTTTCTCGCAAAATTTAAAAGGCGAGAGTTCAAGTGAAAAATTAAGTTTATGCATATTTTAAATCTCTCTAATGGCATTTTTTTATTGCATTTACTGTTTTTTATTTTATAATATTATAGAAAAACATTTCGAAAATAAATTTTAAACATTTTATACGATAAAAATAGGAAAAAGGGAAAAGGGGGTGATGTTCGAAAATGGGAGGAATCGCCAAAAAAGGCCCCCACGAAAAAACCCAAAATGAGTAGCAAGTCCAGTTAGAGTAGTCTTTGACATGGGTATTTAACAAAAAAATGTGAAAAATTTAGATCACCATAATGATTTTTTGTAAACGAGTGGCGTTTTTAAAATATTTTTCTCTTGTAGGGTTCAGCTAGAGTTGTTTTTCACTAACATTGTTGGGGGTCACAAGGCAAACATTCGTACTGCTGAAACGGGGGTTTTTTCCCCAAAACGTGTCCCAGATGGGAGGAAAAGAGATAACAGATTGGCCGGGGGCTGGCAGGCAGGGGGGGCTGAGAGATGGCGGTGCTGAGAGGTGGGTGGCTGGGTGTTGACAAAGGGGTTTCTGAAAATTTAAAAAAATCGGTGTTGGCCTCTTCTTTTTTCATTATAAAAATTAAAAACTTTTTCCCCGTCTGGCCAGATAAAGCCTTACGTTTGTCCCCGTCCGCTATAACCTCTTCTTCCCCGCGTCCTCGTCCTCGTCCTCGCTTTTCTCGCGCTGAATCTGGGGTCAATGTAGGCTGGATTTCTATAAGGGGAGTTATTTAAATTTATAACTCGTTTTTTGTGGTTGAGTAATGATTGAACGGGGGGATCTTTTAAGAGATGTGAAACCGGAAAAAACACGCAGGCCAGGTTTTTCTGACGCAGCTTAAAAAATTTTGTCTCTCTTGTCTACGTTCACTGACTCAATGTGTTTTCCCCAATATTCGCCCCGTGTATTAATTTTTCATTTTTTACGTACGTAATACTAAAGGTTTTCGTATCCAAGCGTTTTCCCCTTTTTGTTAACTTTTAAGTAAATTTTATGTACGGGGAAGGTGTCACAGCTTTTAGATACCCAAAAGCTTGCCCGCAATTTACCCTTTGTGTGTTTTTAGTTACGGTCGGGATACACCATGTTTATCTGGTCACCTGTAAGGGGGGATTGCCGATGAGCCCCTTTACGGGTAGTAACTTTCTTCGTTGCCCAGAGGTACACATCAAAAAAGTGGGATGGGCTAATCTGGCGAGCGGTTTTACGAATTTATAAATATTCTTTTAGTCCAACGGGTTCGAGTAAACAAAACTACAAAAAAATTTATATAATTTATATGTAACTTTGAAGTTTTTACAATAATAATGTCACGCAGCGGGTTTTAAGTAACGGGGCCCTTGAGACAATGTCAATAGAAGGCCTTTAAACAGTTAAAGTCGTGCAAGGAACCTCACCCTCCGGGTGTGGGGGCACACAGACACTCAGGAAAAAATGTCGTTGGTGGAGTGCAAGCTAAAAACGCATTTTCGTGACGTTCACCGCCCCGGTTTCAGTCCAGCCCGGGCGGGCAGGGGGGACTGATGGTCCGAAAAAACATCGAGACTAGCCCCCTCCCCTTCGTCGTTCCCATTGGGTGGGGGGTCGAGGGGGCGGGACAAAAGAAAAGGAGGCGGCAGGCGTCCATCTTTTCAATATCCTTTTGTGTCCCTTTAAAACCCGGGTGAAAACTTTACAAACCACGCCTGTGATACTTTAGTCTTATGGGCGGCCTCATGGTTTTCGTCTTTTCAGGGCACGAGAAGCTCCTGTCGCCTTCCCCCCCTGACTGTAGTGCGCATGGCCAGTTTCTCCCCCAGGGGCCAAGGGGGGTCCTGGTTGGGGCCGGACCGGACTGGGCGGGGGGTGAACCGTTCTAGACTGCCTCGCAAAAAAAGTGACCGCCGGGACTAGCCCCGTCCAGACCGGGCCAGAGCGGTCGCCAAAAAAGTATAACGGTCCCTGTCGTCTCTGTAGTTCTGTGTCCTCTCGGCTTAGTGCAGAAATGGGAAGCTGCCCCAAAACTGTTCCCGGGAGCCGGTGATGAGGGGTTTTCGTCGTGTTCCCCCGCCGGGTATCCCCCCCATCCCGATGGGGGGCGTGGGTTTGGGGCAGATAATGTCCAAAAGTGTCAACACTCGCCCGGAGCGCCTTACAAAACACCGACCTCGACATCCGTATTTTATCGATTAACACATAATAAATATAACCAGTACGCTAAAAACGTACGTTGTAGGGGGAATTTAAGGGGGCAATGAATGTTCGCCGAATGCTATGCTGGTGACGGAAGGTAAGTGCAAATAAAAAAGAAATTGTCTTGAACTAAAGTGTAAGAGAGATGATAAAAAGGAAGGAAGGAAGATGGGGGGAAGTGGGGGAGGAGAATAGAGACAAGGATAGATGGAGAGAAGAGTCAATGAAGGATCGGAGGGTCGTGGCAAAAAGGATATTGGAACGAACGAAAAAATTGGAATGGATAGGGAAGCGTTTATGTAAAATGAGGCTGAACGGCAGATAAACTAGGTACCTTTGAGTGTGTTTTTAGGGGGGAAAGGACTAGTGCTAAATGCATGGGTGATAAATGAGGGGGAAAGTGAAATACATAAAGGGTAAAAAGTGCAGATTAGATCAAACAAAAACAAAACTAATGGGTTCGGGGTTTTAAGTACCTAACGTTTCGTTTTTTATTAAAAGGGATAGCTATTTCTAACCCACACAAAAGCTGTCGGAAAAA
Source organism: Chionoecetes opilio (assembly GCA_016584305.1). Lineage (NCBI taxonomy): Eukaryota > Metazoa > Arthropoda > Malacostraca > Decapoda > Majidae > Chionoecetes > Chionoecetes opilio. Next base: position 97,158 of record JACEEZ010019697.1, read on the forward strand.
AATATAACACATGGGGATCTGGGGGGGGGGGGCGAAACCCCCCCCCAGTGAGGATGGTTACGAAATCAATGCCCGGGTTAATTATTTAACAGCGGGGTTTTGGGGGGGGCGTAGCCCACCTAGTTAGTCAGAAGAGTATTAGTCAAAAGGGAGTTTTGGTTAAAAACCCGCATATTTGCCAAAAAAGTTGTGAGGAAAAAGGGAATGTTTTTGGGGGGCAAAAATGTCTAGAAAGTAGTAGTATCCCTTTAAGGGTAGAGTATTGGCAATAAGGGTTTTGGTTGGAACTGCATATTTCCAAAAAGAGATGTAGGATAAAGGAAATGTGATTGGGGCAAGGATGTCTGAAAGAGTGGGTCACTTAAAGGGTAATATTGGTCAATAGGGGTATTGGTTCAACTGCTATTTCCAAAAGAGTATGTAAGGAAAAAGGAAAGGGTTGTTGGGGGGCAAGGAGTCTGAGAAAGTGGGGTACCTCTACTAAAACTCTAAAGATGGTATTGGTACAGCAAAAGTTTTGAATGAATGGTTAAATGATGGAAGTGGTTTTGAGTTTATTCAGGAAAGTTCACGACCAGAAATTGGGGGTTTAAAGCAATAAAAATCACTAGAATGCGGGCTTTCATTTAAAGCTAACCCACTACTGTAATATTCAAGTGGGTATTATTCGGTGCTGACGGGGGGAAAAACACCCCCGCTCAATCACTAACCAAAACCTAGACAATAGTCAACGGGCCAACCAAACCCTAACCAAACTGTTCAAGCTATTGCTTGGTATTAACCCCCTGATTCAGAAACACGGTTAAATGGGAAACTCCCCGACAAAAAAATAGGAACGTCGGGGGAAAATTCCTTGGGCGACAGTTCCGGTATTGTCTAGTTACTTGAAAAATGTACCCCATTTTTAATAATCACCCTAAAATGGGTGGTTTAGATTGTAGTGGGCTTTCAAAAGCCTTTGGATTCTTACCTACTCATCGTGTAGATTTTTTCATTCAGAGTATTTTGAACCCCTTCCCATGTACAATTAAAAAATAATGGCTTTTACATGTACGTACTACCAAAATCTCCCGTTATTTCAGCCATAAAGGGTTTACGTTAGGTTAAATCTTTAGGTTAGTTGGGTTTAAGGTGGAGCTTGGTAGTCGTCTAAGTTAGGAAAAAATCAAAAAGGTTGGTTAGGTTAGAGGGGGGGTTTTTGGTTTTATAAATGATATAAAAGAGGAAAAAAAAATTTTCAATAATAGGGCAGTGCGAAGCGGTGAAAGGTTTTTGGGGGGCATACTCCCCCAAATTTTTAATCCTAAAAGTACACAAAAACCTTAAAAAAAAAAAATTTTTCAGACAAAATCGGTGCCATATTCATTAATACACTTTAAAAAACATTCGAAAAACTAATTTGGGCCTCGAATTTTGAAAGCCCACACCGAAATTTTTACTAATTGGGGTTTTTGGGGCGCAGTAATCATTAAATCATTAGTAAAATTATTCGCGCTGATAAAAGGGTTTAAAATTATACCCTTTCCCCCCCTTATTGTGTTTTTTTTCCCGCCCTTTCACAAATCCTTCGAACCTCAAAAACAAAATCAAAAATGGGAGTTAATCCTTAACACCCCCTTTACCCCACCTAAAGTCCTAAATGCCCCCAAAAAAATCACCCAAACCTCATTAAACCCTTTCAAACCCCTACCAATAACCTCCTGCGAACCTAAGGCAGGAAAAAATTTAAAAATTTTACCAGTTAAAGGTTTTTGGGGTTGTAATTTGAAATTTTTTTGTGTGGGGACGCGCCAGGGGGTTTATAGTCATAGTTTTCAGTCTTCAGTATTCCCTTGGGGAGGCATGATATTTGCTTACATTCTAACTGCATTTGTTTGGGCTAACAATCTCAAAGTTATGAAATTTTTCCCTCTGTTTGGGCCCAAGCGACATCAGCTAGTTCCTTTCCTCATGGGGGAACGGAAGGAACGAGCTTGAGATCGCTCATCATGACTAAGACTTCGGACGATCCTTTGAAAATACTTTTTGTGGTGTTCGTACCCAAGATCAAAGATGGCCGCTATGAACACCAAAGATGATCTTAGACAAAAGTTACAAACGTTCGAACATCCGCCCCAGGGTCGCCCTGACCCCCCGTCCCTGCCTGCAGTCACGTCCGCTCGGGGGCTAGGCCCTGGGGCAGGGGTTCGCAAACTTTTGTCAGTGATGGCACCCTGGTTTTATATAACCCTTTCTGTGGCCCCCCTTTTTTTCACCATCACCCCTCCTCCATGAATTAACTTTGATATAAAATTGACCTGTTAAAATTACTTTAATTAATTATTTAAAATTATTATCCGTACTCAAACCAAAAATTAACATTTGTGGGGCTACTGTAGTACTGCCCAAACATAAACTCACAGGGGAATTAATTCAGATATTAGATTAATTAAGATTTTAAAAATGAAAAGTAGCAAAAAAGAAGAAAAAAAAAGGCATGATAATCATGATAGTCAAAAAACAAAAAAAACAAAAGCAAACCCTGATTTAGTGAATACATGTGCTTGATGTGACGACAGACCTTTTCAAGTTGGGTTGAATGGGACAAACATACCTCTTTTCTTCTTCAAGAGTTTTGCAAATCTTGCCCTTTTTGTTCGTTTTAATTTTTGCTAAACAGAAAACCCATTCACACAGGTAGATGTAGAAACTGGATAAGGATTCCCAGAGCTTTCTTTAAAACTTGAGGAATTTACCTTTCATCTAAACCCCCAGAATTCGTCAAGAGGGCCTGCTGTGAAATAACTTCGGGTTTACGATCATTACGCTTTCCATAAGCTTTTTTCCCTGAGGGAAAGGGCCCCCCGGGTAAGCTAGTTTGGGTTTGATACTGGTGCAAAAAAGGGGTTTTCTTACCCAGTCATATTTTTCATGCATTGTCGGGAAAAATAGTGCAAATTGTTTTCCATTTTCTCAAATGCTCAGAAATAAAGAAATGATCTCTCAAACAAGTCAAAACGTCTACCGCTTTTGCTGCTGCAGCATGGGGGAACATATCCAAATTCCCTTTTCTTTACTCTAACCCCAAAATCGCAGTTTTCTCTAAAGGTGTTAATTTTATCATTGGGAAAAAGATTTTTTCTGATTTACCTTGAATGCGGGAATTTACCTTTTTTTTAAAATGTTCAAAACTTTCCAAAGTGAAAATTTTGGCAGACCAAGTGTCATCTGCCAGAAATCACAGATTCCTCTTTTGTTAGGGTAAAAAAATAAGCTCTTTCCCTTTCATTCATACCACGTGAAAATACTTTCCCTCTTGACAGCCATCTCCCCTCCGTGTGTAAAAAAGATTCACATGTTTTGCCTCAACCTCTTGCACAGCTTAGCAAACGACGAGTCTTAAAGTGGCCGACTTTTTTAAAAAAAATTTCCCCCTTTTTTTACAACTTTCCGTAAGATTCAAATCATTCCCAAATTTGTTTTAGAAACCAGCGCTTAAAACGTGAAAAGAATGTTTTTTAAACACTGCTGTTTTCTTTCTTCACTATGACACAAACCCTTTTAAATTGAGCCATCATGGCAGGCCCCCCGTCTGTAAAAAATCCCTACACAAGTTTGCCAGACAAACCAACTGATTTATTATCATTAATTTAGCAAAAATATCATTCCCTGTTGTTGTTTCCTAAAATTCCTTACAACAGAAAAACTGGTCCACTTTTTTTAACATCATAAATTACGAATGAATGCCGATGTTGGCCTTACCCCCATATTGGACTCATCTACCTGAATTGAAACCCCATTTCACTTCCTTTAAGAGGCACAACATTTTCCTCTATGTCTGCTGAAAATTCATGAATCCGTCTGCTGATGGTACATCCGAGAGGGGAATTTTTTTCATTTGTTTTTCTGCTTCATTTCCAAAACTTGTTTTTACAATGGCACTACAACCCGGAAAAATTTATGTCTCGGCTATTGTAGAGGTTTCTGTTTTTTTAGCGACTAACCGAAACTAAGTAGCTGGCCCTTGTGCTTTATCAAACTGTGACTTTTTTAGAAAGCATCACCTCTTTTTTTTTGCTCTTTAAAAAGTCCTTAAAAGTAGACGGGGCTTTTTTGGCAAGATGACCATTTTAAAAGAAAATCCTTTTTAAATTTGCTGGGACCTCCCCTCATTAGCAAATTTATCACCAAAAATAACACACAGGGGTGTGGTTTAAACCTCATCCCCCACCAAAGACCCCAAATCTAGATAATTTCCCAAATAGGAGCGATTTTCCTGCTTTTTTGGAAGCTGTTTTTTTTTGCTGTGGGAAGGGCCCAAATTTTTTTCACTCGTACTTCTACTTTCTTTTCCCTTCTTCACCTCACCACAAATCCCTTTTTTTTCTCTTCTTATGACAAACTTATCCATTGCAATTTAAATACAGCTGCGAATATCAAAGAGCAAGGAATAACACGTACAGCTCGATGTATATGCCTCATGACAAAAGGGAAAGAACCATCAGGTACTGGACACCCACGGTATAAAAAAAGAAAAATTTGGGTTCGAAGGGGTACTTTACATTCTTTGCCATTATTTCCAAAATTCATGGCAATCTTGTGGCACCCTAGGCGTGTCCGTTTGGGACCCCCCGGGTGCCCGGGACCCGTTTGAGAAACCCCCGCCCTAGGGGGGTAGGGGGGGGTTTTTGTGCATTTGGCCCCGCGAAAGATAAATTTTTCCCACTTATTATGAAGTATATTGAGTTTCATTTTTTCCTTGATATCAAAGTTATATAACTATGTGATGGCCACTGTCATATACTAAGGTACTATTTGAGGGTTGGGTAGTTCTCATTTACTAGATTTGGCAACACCGCGTATAGTTAAGGGGGTAAAAGGGGCTAGCAGGTGTGGATCGCCCTACAGAAACAAACAACCAAGCCAGGTGGGGGATTCCCCCAATATATATTGTGATGTTTTACTTTTTGTATAATTTTTATCTTGTGTTTAAATTTCCATCTTACTGAAAATATTGTTTCAGGGAAACACAAGATTTTGTGTTAAGTAAAGCCCACAAAAGGGCAGTGTGTTTTTTTTCCACATCATATCTACTAATCAAACCCCCCGTCTAACCAACTAAATTTATTTAAACTAACAAACGTTTTGGGTAAAACGGAAAAATTTCGGTATTATATGTTCGCCCTTTCCCCTTGGGATGGGAAATTAGGGAAATTGGGGTTCAAATTAAGGTGAAAGATCTGCATGAGATGTAAGTTAAATTTGTTATTTTTGGGGCCCAGTACCGAAATTTTACCCCTAATTGGGGTATTGGAAAGGGGGGTGGGCTTCTGCGTTTATTTGAATTTGGCGCGCGAAATTTGTCGCTCGGGCATAAAAAACCGTTGAGCGGTGGATTTTTTTTTTTAAACCAGGGCGATCATGATACAGCCCCAGACCCGACCTCTTCTCCGTCTACAAATATGCCGAAAAAAGCTCAATGAAAAATGTCTTAACCCGGCACAGGGGGGAGATGGTCATCTAATCTACCCGGCCCCGGGTGCTTTTTCCGGATCCCGGGGTTTAGCGCATGTCTTGCTGCGTTTTGTAGGTTGGGGGTTCCAAAGGGGCACAACTGTTGTTGGAGGGCGACCATGCGGAGACGAGTCACCCCTGCTGCTGGGGGGGTTGTGGAGTCTGATTTACCTGTCCCTCGGAGGCTGGTGGACTAGTGAAATTGACGGGAGACCCGGGGGGGGGTGTCACAAACGTAGGCCTTTTCAAGTTCCTTGTCCTTCTTTATGGGACCACGTTCCCTATAGGGGGAAGGGAATTTTTTTTTTTCTGAGGTAAAAACTCCCAACCATCACAGAACAAGTTTGGTGAAATGTCTTTCTTTAACCCCAACTCCTTCTTGCCCCTCGGTTTGGGCGTGGGCCTGTTTGGTTTTTGTAAACGTACATGGTCACCCCTTGGGGGAGGGTTAGGCGTTTTGGTGTTCGGGCCATCTCTCAGCCATTTTCATGTTCGTTTCTGAGGCCTTTCCCTTTTTTCAAATGTCTCTCGCCAAGTGGGGTAGGGCTTTATCGCCCCGGCAAAAGGGGATGAAGTCCTTTTTGGCCCACCCCAAATCACATAGCGGGGGATATCTTTGTCTCAGGGGGCCGGGGGTTGCGGTATTTCAGGATGGACGCTGCAGGCTCCCTGTTTTGTTCACCACGTGGTCCCGTTTGTAGTGTAAACGCTTTACATTTTTACGCCTACTTCGCCCCGCAATTAGAGTGGGGAAAGGAAAAGGAACTGAGGCGATGGTGGACACCCCAATTTTGGAGGAAAGCCCTTTGTAGGTGCTGCTGACTCAGGTCCTCCACGCTTAAATTTCCAAATATCTGGAATTCCCAAAGTCACAAAAGGGAGTCGCAGGCAGTTTTTTTAACGCCTCGTGGCCACTTGTAGCTTCGATTATGGGCCAGTTGGGTGCGGGCCACGTTTTAAATAGCTGCGTCCTTGGAAATTGGGAAATGCGGCGCTATGCACTGGAAGGGGTAGAGAGGGGGAGTGGTTGGCATTGAGGGTGCACTTGGCTGGGAGGGGGGACATTCTGTTCAAAGGGTTTCATTTTCCCCGGACATCTTTTATGGAGGGGTAATACCCGCCAGAAGACGGGTGATTTTGCCCTTGACATCATTGATGTGACCCTTGGTGGGCCCATGTAAGTCTGGGTACTGTGTTTTGCACAAGGGGTATGACGACTCGGTCCTTGTAATAACAACCCCTCCCTGTGTACAGTCATCACGAAATGGTGGTTTTTTGGAGGTTTACCGGGAGCCATGGGGGAAGGGGGGAAAATCTTTCTCAATCGTTGTAAAAAACGCGTTCAGTTTTCGTCATTGCAGTTGCTTCGCGGACTTTCTTTCCCCTGGAAGCCACACATTGTAAGGCAAAGGGGTGCGTTGGTGGAGGCCCTCCAATTTCACTATTATAACTGGGGCCCACTGCCCCTATACCGGCTAGGAATGAAGGGTTTAATCAATGGGGAGGTGATTTTGATGGATGCAATGTCGTGCAGAGTTGAATTTTTCCGGCACCTGGACCACTGTTGTCTTGACATGAATCTGCTATATGTTTTTTACCCCCGGGGGTGGACCATCTGGAACCTGGCCTCAATGTTTTTTTTTTAAAAGTTACGGGGCTGCGTTGGGGATGTCTCTAGAGACGATCACCAGACCTTTAGCAAGGTTGTGGGCAACTGCAATGGTGCCCCTCGCAGCTCAGTACAAAAAAATGGTCTTTTTTTCCCAAACATTGCTACAGCCGGGGTTCCCCTCTATAGATCTGTGACATTGAAAACTGGGTTGCCCCAAAAACGCCATATTTCTATTTTTTCATTGTAAAAAAATTACACTGCGGGTTTATTATAAAACCTTTTTTTGTTTCTGTTTCGTTACTTATTATTAGATAATTTTCTCGCATGTTTTTAATGAAAAATGGACAACTAATCGTAGAATAACATTTGTAAATATTCACTGCGCGCCCACTATTTCCCATTTTTATAGTAGAAAACCAGAAAAATCAAATTTTCCTGCACAGAGAGAACTTTCTTTTATTTTACATATATAAAGCAACTGACGAATCAGCAAAGTATATAAGAAATTTAATGTTTTTCCACGTGTGTTGATGCCCGAGGTACGACACTTTCTATGCTACCACACGTGGGTTTAACGCAAACCCCGTCCCTCCCCTTTGGGAACCACCCCGCGATCGTCGCGAGCGTATCTTCCGATACATTTTTTTGGAGATTTCTATATACTATGCTATGCCCCTTGGACCGTAACTTTCTTGTAATCATTCTTCACTTTTAAAAAAAATCTGATGTACCTCAATTTATCACGTTCTTAATAAACATGTAAAGACATAAATATGTAAACCGATTTCATTATATATACAAGGTTGTGATTAACATGGGGATTGAAATGTATGGGTATGTTGTGGTAATTCATGATACATGAAAAAACTTTATTTCTGGAGGGGTCTTATGTGGAGTAAACGAAAAAAACTATTTGCGAAAAAGTGAATAGTTACCCATTTTGCCCGCAAAAGAGAAAACGGAAAAAAAGTAATAATCAGTCATGGGACCTCTGGCCTCTGGTCATTTTCCCCCTTGGTGCATTCTGGATTCTGCGGGGGGGGGTGAAACGGCTCCAAAGAGGGGGTTCTTTAAACTTTGCAGCAGAAAGGCTCTTTCCCTGTGCAGTGGAGTGTTTCTGGAAGAACCAAAAACCGATTCCTGCTTTTGGGCCAGTCTGTTTTAGACAATCGGTTTGTTCTTTTCAAAAAAACCTAACCCTCCTTATGTCCTCACAATGGGGCTTTTGGGCTCCTCAAACAGCGCATCCGGTCTTCATCCATTTGGGAAGGTGTTGAGGGGTTTTAGTAGTTCGCGAAACGGCAAAAATTTTTTTCTGGCATGCTGAAGCATAGCTGACCTGATTTACCACACCAAACCAGGCACGTACGTCCGTGTGTTGCGGGGGGGTGGGAAATCTCGTTGGATCGTAGGGATTCACCGCAGGGGTTTAACTGTGTCGGGGTAATTTCGAACCCTGCAAAAATACGTTCTGTGCAAACACGAATTTCCCGGGTTTAGGTGAAAGCCATGGTGCCCCATTTTGAGCCATTCTGCAACTTTGGAAAAATTGTTTCGATGGGGTTACCCGATTAGAGATTATCTGTCATTATATATGTAGTGTATGATAACGTGGAGTTGCGATTTTTGTCATAGCGTTGGGATAGCCATTGCCCATGCAATGTACCTTTTGGTGCAACACAGTAGCGATACCGTCCCCAAGGGTGTGAAAATGTTGTGTAGTGTCGGGCATCCCCATGTAGAGGGAAAATGTATACCATTCCAGGCATCAAAAAACGTTTCCCCTTATGCTCTGGAGAACTGCTTGATGGGAAAGGGCTTTTGGGTGTGATGAGTTTTTCCCCTTTTTTCATAGGCTTAAGAGCCTGAAAAACCACTGTTGTCGTGGTTTACCATTTTTCTTTGCACATACAATCAGCGTGGCACCCAAGTAACGGGTTTGCCAATGGGGATGGGTTTGATGACGGAAAACCTACGCTTTGGGCTAGGCCCCTTTGACTTTTTTACGCCCGTGAATGGGGACTGGATTGCTTTGTGGGATGCGGGGTCTGCGTCTGGATTTCATTAACTCATGGGTGATCGGGGTTTAATCCATCGCTCATCGGTTTTATCACTTTAGTGTTGGTTCAATGTATTGAAAAAGTGTTGCTACTGAGTATTAATCATCCACTGTTTTAGTTTTGGGAACATTACAGCTGTGGTGGGAAAAGGGGAGTGTGTCGGGGATTTGGGGGCGGTAACTCACGGTGTGGGCAGGGGCTGGGAGTGAAACCTTTTTCGGTGAGTCTGCGGGTTTGGGTAGGGTGATGACATGATTCCCCCCTGCGGGAAAATGGTTGGGGTCATGCCAAACGCTAACATGCTTTGCGGCTGTGAAGTCCTGTCAGAATATCCGGACATCACCCCTGTTATTTTTATTGGTTTCCCTTGTCGGGCCGTTCCAGCGAAGGGAGGATCGCTGCACCAAGGGTGTTTTTACCTTCGGTTGTTGCTTCATGATTCTCATGGAGACTGGGGTGGGTCTTTTTTTCAAGGCCAGGCATGAATCATCACCCTGCTGGCAAAACAGCATTTTGGGGGCCCCCTGTCGGCCATTTCTGGGAGGTTCATGGATGTGTGGTCCTTCAATGGAAATCCCGTCTCTGTGTCCGCTCCCAATGCGACACAGATAAAATTAATGATTGGTTTTCAGGGTTGCCGCTGCGATAAAAAGAGCGATAAACGATAACGAAATTATGCGAGGTCAACCTTTTATCGTTTATCGTTTATCGCCAAATTTTTTTAAAATTTTCGTTTATTCACTTTCCGCGTCCCCCAAAAAAAGAGGAAAAGATAAAAGATAAATTTAAAGACGACTTTTTTAAAAATTAGAAAATGTGCACGGCGGCAATAGTCACAACAGCCCGCCTGACGTTTTCAGACCTGAAAAACCTCATATGAGAGCTGCCAAGTGTGTGTGTGTGTTAGCTGGCCAATCACAGCTGCAGTGCGCCAGTCAGGGTTGCCAATCTTGGTACTAAAGTGCCAGATTTGGTACTATTGGTAGTATCAAGTACGACTTTACCATTTTCTGGTACTAATCTGTGAGGTGCATATCTAGAAGAAATTGAAGAACTTAATAAATTAGATAGATTAAATGAAGAGGTGGCAACAACATTTGTACAGTTAACCACTGGTCAACATTTTTCAACTCGTGTTGCCCAAGAAGTTGACCGCCAGAACGCGTTAGACCAACATTTGTATGATTTGTTGAATTGGTGACGTAGCCGTGACGTTTAAATATTTTTTGTTACGTTTTCTGTAGCTCTGGTACTATTTGGTAGTTTGATTTTGGTACACTCACAAAATCTTGATTGGCAACCGTGGCGCCAGTCTCGCTGGAGTTCTCGAGTTAGGAGGGTGTGTGCCGCTCTATCCCATGCACCGTCTTCTCACTGCCAAGAGTCTGGCAATATGTTTTTGTCGCGATCAAGCTCAGCAATGTCAGTGGGGAGTGAGAGCAGCGACACCCTCATGTCTCCACGAACCTTCCGCCCCTCCAGCAGCCAGGGCATGAGGGAGGACAACAGCGACAAGCACCTGGGCAAGGGCTGCAAGCAGGAGGACTTTGATGAGGTAATGTAAATACTAAATAATAAATACAAATACAAATAGTAAATCAAAGAACGTACGAAGAAGAAGAACGTAGTTACACAGACACACAGACAGACAGACAGACAGTACGAAAATTTATATATATAGATTTTATTGCATTTTTTGTGAAAAAACTTAGAAAAATTCTTGGACGTTGGTACCCTCAGGGTTGACTAAAGATAGCTAAAGCTTGGTGAGTGGTGCTTTAATCGTCCCCATTCCGGTTTTAAATGAAAGAAGAGAGCATAAGACATATTTCATCTGACATATTTCTTTTCTTGTAGTTTTTGAGAAAAGAACAAAAAATGAAAGCTTCACTTTCTCTATTAGGTTACTTCAAACCCTTAAAGCTAAGCATACTTTAACTATGCCATGATTTGTTACAGGCGCGCTTCGGCCAAGGGCTGTTGTCCCCGCACGCGGGGTATTTTTGACAATACTTTTTGTGTTTTTACAGGTTAACATTTCCCTCAAGCCATTTGAGAAGTTGTTCAAGCTGCACAAAATTGAAGATCCAAGGCCCAAGCTTGGTCATTCTGACAGGATGGTTTTCAATTGCCTGGCCATCTGCAAGCTGTGTGAAGGTTATGGAATGAAGAAGACCTACATCAAGTTCCAGTCAGACAGCAAGGGGAACCTCAGAACCCATCTAAAGGGCAAGATGCACCGTGGTCATAAGACTGCCCAGCTGCTGGATGAGTTTGACGACATCAAAAAGGCGACCAGCAAGAAGGGCCACAGGCTCAACGTGCGGGAGAAGGACACCAGCCGCCAGCTCTCCTTCAGGCAAGCCCAGGAGATGTCCAGACACTTCACCAGGACAAGGGTCGGCAGGCCTGGGTCAAGTGGTTCACCACCCTCTGCATTGCACCAAGCATCTCTGCCCATCCAGCGACTCGCGAAATGATGAAGGTCTTCAGGCCAGAGTTCAACCTGCCCTCCCACACGGCTATGAAGAACACAATTGACGACCAGGCGAGAAAGGCCAAGAAGGAGCTGATGTCCATCCTGAAGGAGGCCAGATATGTTGCCACCACAGCTGACAGCTGGAGTGCACACCATCGCGCATTCCTGGGTTGCACTGTGCATTGGATTGATGCAGAAACTTTGCACAGAAAGCATGGCACGCTCGCCTGCAAAGAGCTAAAGTCCAACCAGACAAAGGAGCTCCTGGCAAACGAGATCTACAAGATCAACAGTGAGTTTGGCATCACCAGGAAGATCGTCGCCACTACAACTGACAATGGTGCCAACTACTGTGCTGCATTTGCGCATTTTGGCGACAACCAAGATGACCCGCTTGCTGTCGCGCCAGAACACGAGGATCCTGATGGTGGCGATGTCGCCATTGTCAGTGTTCATGATCTGCTGGAGGAAGAGGTGGAGGATGAGGCAGAGGACCTTCCCAAGCTGCCCACACAGAGGAGATGTGCTGCTCACACACTCAACCTGCTGGCGACAACAGACGTCTCCAAAGTGGTGGGATGGAACTATGGAACAGGCAGGCAGGCCAGGCAGCCGTTTACCAAGGCCGCCGCCAAGGCCCAGGGCCTCTGGAACCTGCACAACAGGTCCTCTGTGGTGGCCAACAAGATCAGGGATGTGGTGGGCAGAAAGCTGAATACACCCTGCCCAACTAGGTGAGCATAATCTAATTTTGTTTCAGATTTCTATTTTTTTTCTAATAACAATTCTTAAATAACAAAAACTCACACAATTTCAAAACAATTCAAAATTAACATAATATTATTGAAACACAACATTTTTTATTTGTAGGTGGAATACCTTGTATGACGCGACAGAGTGCCTCCTGAAGACGGCGCTCAAGGACCCAGAGACCATCGAGGCCATAAACGAGGTCATGAAGAGCGAGGCAGCTGGGAAGAGGGCAGCAGCCCCTGTCTTCACTGAGGAGGACAAGGAGATTCTGCAGGAGTACTGCAAGGTGATGAAGCCTGTCGCCATCTGCCTGGACAGGCTGCAGGCTGAGGTCAACGCCTACATGGGGATCCTCCTGCCCTACCTGATGCTCCTCAAGAGAGACCTACAGGCCATCAAGAGGGAGGGCGAGTTGCGCTATGCTGACCCCCTGGTGGATGCCTTGTTAGAGCAGGATGGCACTGTCCATGGGTTTAACAACAGGTATGTTGCATCATTTTCAAAGTAAAATATTTAATGGGTATATAAATAAAAAAATCAGTTGTATCTTATATTTGAAAACTAAAATTTCAAATTTGCGTCTTTTTTGCGACAGATTCATGCACCTCTTTGCTGATGAGGACCTCCTGATGGCCACCTTGACCCACCCCAACCATGGCCCCTTCATGTTGAAGCATGTGGCCCCTGCCCTTGAAGAAGACATCAAGGAGAGGCTCATCAGGGAGATCGTCACCTCCATCACACCTGACCCTCTCCCCTCCAGCCAGAGCCAGGACATGGTGACAGAAAAGCCTAAGGAAGCCAGCGACGACCCATTTGCCTTCCTGGAGAGCCCCACTGTCATGGAGGAGGATGGGTCCAACATTGGGGAGCTCATCAAGAAGGAGGTGGACACCTGGGGCAGGAGCAAGGTGGCAGAGGTGAAGCCTGGGCAATTCCCCAGCATGCACAGGGAGAAGTGGATCTCGCTGTTCATCAAGTACAACACGGCCTTGCCCAGCTCTGCTGCCGTGGAGCGCATGTTCAGCACTGCTGGTGACGTCCTCAGGCCCAAGCGTGCAAGCATGACCAGCGACAGGTTTGAGAAGCTGGTCTTCACCAAGGGAAACATGCAGCTCCTGGATGCTGTCTTGAGGAGGGAGAGGAGGGAGGGAGAGTGTGACTCAGAGAGAGAGACTGATGTGGAATAGAACTTGTAGGCCATAGACTGGTTCTAGTGACAGTTTTTGTTTAGTTTAATTAATTTTCACTGTGGAAAAATAGTTTGTATGCTTTTTTTAATATTTCAACTAAATAAAGGCACTTATCATTTATCGCTTTTGTTATCGCAAGTTAAATTTTTTTTATCGCTATCGTTTTATCGTTTATCGCTTACCGCAGGTTGGGTTTTGAAATTTTTTATCGTTTATTGTTTATCGCATGTTGGGGAAAAAATTATCGTTTTATCGTTATCGCAAGTTGAAAAAAAAGTTATCGCGGCAACCATTGATTGGTTGTGCACGTGATGCTTGTCGTCCCCAGCAGTCCGAAATCTGGTCATACAGGTGATGGCTCAGTGTCAATGAACGACCGATAGCTTGTTTGCCATCCCGGCTGACATTGGATATAAGGGTGCTAGTGGTACCTTGGGGTTGTCCCGTGTCTTCAGAGGTGGTGGATGGGATGCTGCAAAGGGCCTGGAAGACGCTTCCCTCGTCATCCGCTGCAGCTGCATTGGAGCCGCTGGACATACTGCGACACATAACTGCAAAGTGATGTAGCTTGTTACACCTTCGACAGGTGTGATTAAATGCCGGGCACACCTTTTTCCTTATGAAGGGTGGAGCTTTCCTGCTATGACCATTTCTACCACCGTAGGAACAGGCACCTGGTGAATTCGTGTCTAGACTGCTTTCCCATTTTGGTGGGGTGGCACTGACTTGTGTCTTATTCCTTTTATAAAGACTGTGAGTGGCGGCTGCGCCTTGTGAGTGAGTAAGTTTGATAGCAGAGCGCTTGCCAGCTTCTTTAGCCCCAATAAATTTGAACATCTCCTCAAGGGGCATTTCATGGTTAGGGTTCCCCAATAGGTCAAGCTGTATTTCACTGTCATTCAAACCTCTGGCTAACACATCTCGCAAGATCTCATCTGTGTAATGAACATCAGTATTACAATTCTGGCACTGTAGCACAAACTTACATACATTGGTTTGACCTTTGATACGAGCTCCGAAGGCACGTATTGGTTCATCGTGATCTTGTGTCATGTTATGCAATGTGAATCTAGCTACCATTGCGTTTTCTTCTCTGACAGCGAGTTTTTTTCATAGCTGCAAGCACGGACTCCTCTGTTGCCTCTGCCAGACTTGTGACAGCGGATCTGGTCAGGTCTCTATGTAAGCCATCTTCACAGCATTCTAACAGCTGTATGATCTTTTCCTGTCCTGTGACCTTTGTAGCCGAGACATACTCCTTCCATCGAGTCAAAAAGTAAGACCATTCCTCACCTGATCCGCCAGATGATATTGTGGGCCTCTTGACTTTCTCTACCTTGACCGTTTGTGGGGTGCTGTGTTCTGCTGTTGAATGCATCTGTAGGAGTTGCACCACGATTGCTGCATCCAGGGCATCCGTGGTAAACTCGCATCCAGACAAAGGGCAACTGACGGCAGGCATGGTTGCTTGTAGCCGTGTAAAGCAGTGGGTACAGATGGGTCAGGTGGTAAGTTTCACAGCCAGGGCCGAATAGTCGTGAACATAAATAGGTATTTAAAACATTTGTCGTGTTCATGAGGTTTATTCCATGATGACAATGTTCACGACTGGAATAACAGAATACATTCGTTAGACAATGCCCATAACATATAGTAACCGTAATATGACCATGAATATAATACATCCTTTATTGTCTTCACATTAACGTACCTAGTGTATAGTGTTAACTGCACGTGGCTGCTGGCGCGCTGGGGCGGCTGTGTGTATTGACGTCGCCTACTCCCTGAGTGGCGCCGTGTGCTCTCTATCCGGTGGATAACAGAAGACGGTATAAGGAGTACTATATCGAGATGTTCTACAAGAAGGCGATGTTCCCAGGGCGAGCGAAAACCGCCAAATATATATATATATATATATATATATATATAATATATATATATATATATAATATATATATATATATATATATATATATATATATATATATATATATATATATATATATATATATATATATTAGGGTGGTCCAAAAATAATGTTTAATAAAATTACATGTGCTCACCCCTAAAAAATATTCCACCATTATTAAAAACACTGCTGGCGAAATATAAATGAAATTGAATAATATTTAGCGGTAGCTCAATAGCATCACAGTTTCACAGTCACATGACGTATATCATTAGTATACTAGTCATCCTTGAAACTTCTACTCAAACCATAGAAAACGTTTTGTTTTTGTTTGTGTCTATCGTGCCTCCAACAGGGGAGACACACGGGCTAGCTTGAGCCCGTCAGAGAGATGCTTTGATGTGCACTAATGATGCTACACTAAGCTTGCTCAGAAGGAAAAGCAAAAATCAGCAAGAATGGCGCAGCAAGCTGCAGGGGCGCACCGTGAACAGAAGACGCAAAAAGCAAGAACATCTATAAGGTTAGCACTGATTTACCAACCTCCAATTCTAACAGCAGCTCTGAATCTACAGATGAGTTTGAATGGAATAAGTATGGGCAAGCGCCTGGAGGACCTCCACCTTGTAAAAAGCAGAAAAAAATGACTGTTGTGACACCATCTTTAAGTTCTACTTTGGACAGAACGAAAATGACTGACAGGAAGGCTATGATGGTTGTCACTGAAACTGCCCAGAGGTTTGGGCATGATGTGGAGGAGCATTGAGTAGGTCCTCAATTCGGCGTCTCAGACAAAAGCATCGAACTAATAAGGCACAAGATTTGAAGGCTGAATTGAGGGCTGATGTGCCACTAACAGTCCACTGGGATGGGAAATTGTTCTCCGACCTGACTGATAAGCAATTAGTTGACCGCCTTCTAATTCTTGTGTCTGGAGATGGAATATCTCAATTTCTGACTGTTGAAAAATTAACATCAGAAACTGGTCAAGCACAAACCGATGCTGTGATAAATGCCTTGAAGGAATGGGGCATTGAGAACTCTGTTCGAGCTTTGAGTTTTGACACAACAAGTTCCAACACAGGCAGGTTAGGAGGAGCGTGTGTGTTAATTGAGCAAGGACTTGGCACCAATCTCCTGTTTCTTGCTTGTCGCCACCACATTCTTGAAATTATGATTGGTACTGTGTTCATGGCATGCATGGGACCCTCTTCTGGACCAGACGTTTTACTTTTCAAGCGATTCCAGGGTCATTGGAAAGGTATGAATTTGGAAAACTTTGGGGATGCATCCACAGATGAATTTGTCCACGAAGCCATTTCTGACATAAAGGATGATACCCTGGATTTCATTCAGAACCAACTTGTTGAAATCCAACCAGGAGATGATTACCGTGAATTGTTGGAATTGTATATGATTGTTTTGGGTAATGTTCCTGCGAGAGGAATTCAGTTCAAGGCCCCAAGACCCATCCACCATACACACTGGATGTCGACAGTAATTTACAGTTTGAAAGTTTGGCTATTCAGAGGTCAGTTCAAGCTCACCAGCAGAGAACAGAAAGGTCTGCGGGAGATTGTCGTCTTCACCATTCGACTTTACTAAAGAGCTTCGATGACAGCTCCTGCAGCCTCTGCCCCAAATGATGATCTACTTCTCTTGAAGTCTCTGGTAGGGTATGAAGAGAGAAACCAAGTATTTCAAAGGCAGCAACCATAAAACTAGCGGATCATCTGTGGTATCTATCAGAGGAGTTGATTGGATTAGCTTTTTTGACAATAATGTACCTGCAGTACAGTGACACGACGAATGGTCCTATCATTGGAAATGGAGGGCCATGAAGATTCTCCAAAGCGCATACAAGTTGACCTGCAAAAACTTCAGGCATGTGGGTTGGAAGACATTGTCACACAGAGAAGCCGAGTGCTTTTTGAAAGGATGAATCTTCATGACTGTTTACTGAAAGCAGATCCAGAAACATGGGAACGAGATGATTACATAGCAGCTCGCCAGACTGTGCAGGCCATGAAAGTGGTGAACGACCATGCTGAACGTGGAGTGGCCCTAATTCAGGAATTCAGTGGACTACTCACTCATGATGAAGATCAACTACAGTTCCTTCTGCAGGTTGTGCAGGGACACATAAAATCCTTGCTTGACAGGAATAAGAAGACCCTCACTGGAAATACCTGAACTGTCAATGGTTACTAGTGATTTTGAATGTTTTGTAAATTTATGTATATATGCTCAAATTTAACCTTCATATACATGTACATATATTCAAGTTAGCTGAGCTACCCCTAAAAATTATAATAAATGTTAAAATAAACAGGTGGGTTTTATTTTCCTTGGGAAAACAATTTTCGAGGGTGGGGCCCCCCCAAATGATGGAAAAAAATTTTACCCCCCTTTTTGGACCACCCTTATATAAAATTATATTTATATATTTTATATATATTATATATATATATAATATTATATTTTATTGGCTTTTTTCGCTGCCCTGAGAACCCCGCCAAATATATTCTCTCTCTCTCCTCTCTTCTTTCTCTCTCTATATATAATTTTAATTAATATAATATGTGGTGTGGGTTGTAAATGGGAGGCCCCCGTGGTGTAAGGGGAAGCACAACCCCCGGCATGGGAAGGCCCGGGGTTGATCCCCGGCGGTGAAACCCTTTAATTTTTGGTGAGCCGCCTATCAAAATGGCGCAGGAGTAGGACGTGGTGACCCCCCCCGGTCGGCCTGCGGGGGGGAGTCTTAGGGGGGAGAGTGTGGGTTGTCCTAGAAGGTTTCCGTGGTGTAACGGGTAGCACACCAGCCGGTATGGGAAGGTCCCGGGTTCGATCCCCGAGCGGTTCAACCTATATTGGTGACCCCCCTACCTAAAAATATATTATATATATATATATATAATTTTAAAATATATATATATATATTTTTTAAATATATATATATAATATATTATGCTAAATTGCAGGGTTCCAACCTTTTTTGCCCCTTTCCCCCTTTTTTCCAGCCCTTTTCCACCTGGGCCCCCCTACAACGAAAAGGCTAAGCCAGCAAATGTAGAAGTTTTTTCTGCAAAAATTTGATACGTTCATGTAAAATCCCTTTGCATTTTTTTTTATGCGTTTTAACCTGTGTCCTTTTTATATAAAACGTACACGTTCTTTTTTCACAGATTTTTTTTATTTAAGTAAAAACATAGAAAAATTGTTTGTTTTTTATAGTGTTAAGTATTGTACGCAAAAGCTATCCTTATAATATTGCCTTTTTTTTGAGTTTTGAAAAGCCTGTTGGAAAAGAAGAAAAAAATCACAAAAACCAAACCATCAGTTCACGTTTTAAAAAAAAAATTTTTAAGTATAACAATTTCAAGTAATAAAATAGATTTCCCCAAGTTTAAAGGAAATAAAAATAAATTATGAAAAAATTTTTCCTTATTGATTCAGGGTTTTTTAAAGTATGCAAAATAATGAAATATCGATCCCTTTGCTAAATAAATTGCAGAAATCCTTTAAGAAAACTAATATTAGGGAAAATAAAAATATTGAGGATAAAAAAGGAGTAGTTACATCCAATAAAATCACCAAAAAAGCCTGCATTTAAAATTCTTTTTTTTTAAAATTATTAAAGAAGAAAAACAGCAAAAAATGATTTTTCTTGGTTGCAAAATATTATGTCACTATAAAATTTCAAGGGACTTTTGGGGTTTGTTTCTGAGAAACCAGCTATAAATCTTGGCTCAGTGGCGGCCAGGACACCGAAATCATTTTCCACAGACGTTTGTTCCGTTTTTATTTTATTGTAAGTAATGCAAAACCCACTTTCGCACGGGGTGGGTTTGAAGCAAAAGGAAAAAAAACCCAAAACTGCCAGACACATTTGGGATATGTTCATTTTAAACACCAAAACCCCTAGACAAAGTTTGATGGAAAAAATTCTTGGGTTAAATCGTGGATAAGCTAATGAACTTTCTTGTGCGTCTTTTTTGACACATCATCAACCGGGGACATAAAAAACAGATTTTTGCTACTTTACCATGAAAAAATAACGGTTTTTAAATTTTCTCTTTTATTATTATATTTCCGAAATTTAAATTTTAAAAATAATTAGAACTTAGAATATTAGGCCCCCCCTTAAAATTTCTTCCATGGCCCTTGGGGACCATGGACCTGGGTTGGGGAAAACCACTGTGCTAAAGAGGTTCACAAATTTGAGTGCCAAAATTTTTTTGAGTCCCAAAATTTTTTTTGAGTCCCAAAAAAATTTGATGAAAAAGTCGCGGGGCTCTTCAAGTCGCTTGTGCCCTGCTTCTCTAGGTTTTGAACATGGCCAAAATGGACTTGAAGAGGCGAATCGATGCCTTTGGTAAAAAGTGTCTTCGCGAACAGGGGTATCGCGGGGTGTTTAGTGTCAAATCAGCGATTCCACCGTGGACGAATCGAGGTCTATTATGCTAGCCCGTCAGCGCCAACTTAGGGCTATATGGGCATGGACGTACCCTCAAACCGATCCTTCCCAGGGGTTGATCGTAAGAGACAATCCGGGTCGGTGGGCAAGTTCGTTATGAAAAGCGTCCTTTTTACTAACAAAGGAAAAAAAAAGGGGATTTGGGGGGATTACTTACTAATATTGTTTTGATAAACAAAGGCATGTCCCAGGGGTCTTACAAACAAAAAAACCCCGTCTTTTTATCAAAAAAAAGGGGGGGGGGGGGGGCACAAAAGTGAACACTCCCCACGTAAACGAAAATTTTCGCGACATTTTATAGGTAGGGTTTTTGAGCATATATGATTATGAGGCTTTAAATTTTCGCACAAAAATGTCGGGGGGAGCAGGACAAGCAAAATGCAATCTTTTTTGTACGCTAAAGGGACATTTCTTACGAAGTTTTAAAGAATCGCATTTCTACTACCACTTACTAGGTAGGTACATAAAAAAAATAGTGTGGGTTTTCACGGCCCTTTGTAGCTTCCTTTTTCCTTATTTTTCCAACCACACTTGTAAAAAAACCATTTATTACATTAAACTCTCATTTTTAAATACAAAATTTCCCTGTCCCTATCTTCTTTAGGGGATGGTTCTTTTTTAAAACTTCCCTTACATGTAGTTTGAAGTTAGTATAGTGTTCAGCGATACCGTTATAGACCAATGCTGCCGGGATCTTTCTTCACATGTTTTCCCCCTCCTCCTCCTCTCTTACATGTATTTTTAAATTTGTAGTAGATTTTATTTCAGCGATACCCTCGTTATAGCCCCAAATAGCTAGCCTGGTTTCATTTTTTCCTATGTATTCCTTATGTAACTTTTTTCTTACAGTAGTTTGAAGTTAGTAGTATGTATTTTCGCAGATACCTCGTTATAGACCAATAGTAGCCGGTATCATTTTTCCCCTATGTTTTTCCATGAAAACTGTTCTCATACATTATTTTTGATATTAGTGTAGGTATTTCAGCAGATCCCCTTTATAGACCAATAGCTCCCTGGTATCTTTTCTTCACATGAAAACCCACCACCTCAGGATGGTTTATGTTGTTATAATCACTCTTTGTCTTGAAACACTTCTTACAAACTCACACTTAATTTCCCTCATTCAGAGTGCCCCAAAAGGGTTTTGGGTTCTGAGATCTCTTGAGTAAATTTTTTCCCCACTTAGACATTCTAACCTTAACCCACTGGGTCGGGGGTGGGGAGGGTCGCTTACTCCCCAAATCTTTTCGCACATAAAACCTTTCATGTTTTTTTTAACCCCACTGTTCGGTGGTGTGGTGAGGTTGGACTTAGGGAAAAGGTTTTCCCAATCTATACATGATATTTCTAGCCCACTGTGTGTCAGGTGTGTGGGGTGAGGTAGTTTTTGAGTAAACTTTTCCCACACTCCAGACATTAGATTTTTGTCCCCACTGTGTTTTCTGGGAGGCGGAAAAGGGAAGATTTCGAATAATTTTTTTCCCCATTAGCTTTTCAAATTTTCTAACACCATGTGGTAAAGGGTGTTTGTCGGGTTGGACTTGACCAAATTTTTTCCCACCCTAGGCATAAAATTCTTATCCCCCTGTGTTCAGGGGTGTTGGTGAGGGAAGACTTTAAGCAAATTTTTTCACACACCCAGACATTCATAGTTTCTGATATCCGTGTGTCGGGGGCGTGTGATTCAGACAAATTTTAAAAAATCTCTTGGCCACTCTTCACTTTCTACTTTGACGCCATGTGGGCGGAAGTGTTTGGTGAGGTTGATTTCAGAGCAAACTTTTCCACACTCTAGACTTTAAAATTTTTGGGCGCCACTGTGTCAAGTGTGTGGTTGGGGGAAAAACTTTCTTTTAAAATCCTTTTTCCCCACACTCTAAGACTTGGTTTTTTTTAACATCATTGTGTGTCACGGGGTTTTTGGGTAAGGTCCCCCTTTTGCAGAAATTTTTTGCCACACTGAATTCATGGTTTTTAACACCACTGTGTGTGGGGTGTGTGCGGGAGATGGGACTTCAAAGAATTTTTTTCCCACATTTTAAAACATTAAAAATCTTTAAAACCCACTTTTTTGTCAGGGTTTGGGGGGTGAGGCTAGATTTTCTGGAAAAACCTTTGCCAACTCTGAAACTGGAAATTTGCAGCATTAGTGTTTTTCAACCTTCTCAAAAGGTGCGTCCACCACCACCCGACACAATGCCACGCCACGGTAAAACCACATTTGTCCACACAAAACACCCCTCAAAGTGGTTTCAATGCCGGGAAATATCCCCCTTTTTCTTGAAAACTTTTTACAAACATCACATTTGAATTTCCCTAAAACCCAAAATGAATCAAGGAGGTTGTTGAAATTAAAATTTATAAGAAAAATCTTCCCACACCCTAGACATTCTATTTTTTAAAAACCCCACTGTTGTCAGGGTGTGTTGGGTGAGATGGGGATTTCAAGAAAAATTTTTTTCCCAAACCTCTAAACATTGGATTTTTAAACACTGTGGTCGGGTGGGGTGAGAAAAGAATTATTGTAAATTTTTTCCACTTTCCAGACTTTCATACTTTTTTGCCCCACTGGGTGGTGGGGTCCCCTTTTTTGAGCAATTTTTTCCCCACTCTAGACATCATAATTTTGACACCACTGGTTCAGGTTGTTTGGGGGAAAGAATTGTTGAAAATTTTTTTGCCACACTCTAACATTAATTTTTTGCCCCACGGTTGAAAGTTTGGTGGTTTGAGCGAAAATCTTGTGTAAATTTTTCCCCCCTTTAAAAATTTCATGTTTTTAAACCCTGGTGTCAGGGTGTGTGTGGTGAGACGAGATTTCAGAGCAAATATTTTCCCACACTCTAAAATTGGAAATTTTTTAACACCAGGGGTTTTTGGGGAGGTTTGGTGAGGTCACCCTTTCAGTAAATTTTCCCAATCCAGACTTTAGGGTTTTTTAACACCACTGTGTGTAGGGTGTTTGCGGTAGACAGATTTCGGGTAAACCTTTGCAAAATCTGAACCTGGTTTTTGCAAATTAGTGTGTTTCAACCTGTGGCTCAAAAGGGTGCGTTTTCTGTAAAGCCCCGGCAGATGTCCGCGCTGCCCCACCTCCCACCACTCCATTGGTAGCCCCACTCTGACAATAGCTAGCTGGTATTTTTTCTTCACATGAAACAACCCCTCAGGTAGGGTTTTATGTTGTTATAATCATCTTTGTCTTGAAAAACTTTTTTAAAACATCACCTTAAATTTCCCTCACATCAGAGTGCACCAAGGCGTGTCGGGTATATTGAGATTCTGAGAAATCTTTTCCCACATCTGAATTATAATCCTTAACACCATGTGTTAAAGCCTTTTGGGTGGGGGTCGTACTCCCCAAATTTTTTTGCACACTCTCCCCACTTCATGTTTTTAAAACCCCACTGTGTCGGGTGTGTGGTGAGGTTTGGGTTAGGGAAAAGGTTTCCCACACTCTATACTCATGTTTCAGACCACTGTGTTTAGGGGTGGGGTGAGGTCAGATTTTTGAGAAAATTTTTCCCCACATCAGACATTCATGTTTCTTTCGTCAGTGGTGTTGGGTGTGTTAGGGGGAAGATTTTTTCGAAAAAAATTTTTTTCCACACTCTAGGCATTCGAAATTTTCTAACCCACTGTGGTCAAGGTGTGTTTGTCGGGGTTGGATTTGAGAAAATTTTTTTTCCCGCACTTAGACATCAAATTCTTACTCCCCCGTGGAAAGGGGTGTTTTTGGGGAGGATGCCCTTTGGTAAAATTTTTCCCACTCTAGAATTCAAGTTTTGATACACGTGTGTCAGGGAGTGCTGGGAGGGTGATTTTGTGTGAATTTTTCCACCCTCTAAAATTTCATGTTTGATACATGGTGTCAGGGCGTATGAGTTTCAGACAAAATTATCAAAAAAATCTTTGGCGCCCTTCACTTTCATGTTTTTGACGCCACTTGGGGCGGGAAAGGGTTTTTGGGGTGAGGTTAGACTTCGGAGCAAATTTTTTTCCCACCTAACATTTAAATTTTTGCGCAACTGGTAAAGATGTGTGTTTGAGGGAAAACTTTCAATAAAAATTTTGCCACACTCAAAACTTTGGTAATTTTAACATCACTGTGTGTCACGGTGTTTTTTGGTGAGGTCCCCCTTTTGCGAAAAATCTTTTGCCCCCCTCTAGCATTAAATGGTTTTAACACCACGGTGGTCGGGTGTGTGCGGGAGATGGATTTTCAGAGAAAATTTTTTTGCCACCTCAAACATTGGTTTAAATTTTAACAACAAGTTGTTTTGGGATGGTGGAAGGGGTTATATTTTTCTGGAAAAACCATTTTGCCCCCCTTGAACACTGGTAATTTGCAGCATTAGTGTGTTTAAACCCTGTGGCTCCAAGGTGCGTCTTGCGTCAAGCCCGGGCATGATCCCGCTGCCCCCGCCCCCCCACCACGCCTCGCCGCCCCCACCCACTCAGCCCCTGCTTAAACTTGACCTCAGTACCTGCAAACAGTGGTGACAGTCAGAACAGAGAGCCACATACGCAGGAAACAGTTGTTGTTATTTTTCTCGTCAAAGTCGTGTAAACCTTAAGGCTTACAAAAAAAAGGGTTTTTAGGGCACAACATTCATTGAGTGACCCTGCAGGGGCCACCCAAAAACTGCTGGGGCATTATCCCTCACAAACCAAAAAGGGCACGGCTGCCCCCCAGCACCCCGCCCACTGCCCCAGGACCATACCAAACCCCACGGGACAACCCAACTTGTCCACACAACACCCCCACCTCAAAAGGGATCTCAGTGCTGGCCCTATCCCTGTCTTGAAACACTTTTACAAACATCCCCTTAAACTTTTTACCCCAGAGTGCATAAAGGGAGTGTCTGTTGAAATAAGAATTAGGCAAATTCTTCTGCACTCTCATTCTTTTTTTAACACCACGTGTGTCGGGTGTGTGTATGGATAAGAATACTATAATTTTTTCCCCCTTTCCCCAGACATTAAATTTTTTTTAGACCAGGGGTGTCAGGGGTGTGGGGTGAGGTACCCTTTCGGAAATCTTTTCCACCCAAAAACTTTAATGGTTTTTAACACCACTGTGTGTCTTGGAGTGCGTGGGACCCCACCCTTTGTAGTAAATCTTTTGCCACACTCTAGACATTCCTCGTTTTAAACCCCAAAAGTGGTAGGGGTTTGGGTAGATAGGACTTCAGAGCAAAGTTTCCCACATTTAAAACATTGGTAATTTTTTTAACCCGTAGTGTCAGGGGGGTTTTTGGTGAGGTCCCCCTTTAGCATAAATCTTTTGCCACTCCAGACTTCAGGGTTTTTTAAACCCCACTGGTTTTTAGGGGTGTTTGGTGGGGTTCGAAAGCGGGAAAATGGGTTAAAACTTTTGACTCATGATGACGAAAAGTTTCGTTTGTGGGGGGGGGTTTAAGTTATAAAATGTCGGAAAAGAAATGGTAATTTTCCTTTATCCTCTTTCGAATCACTATATAAAAATATTTTTGATATATTTTTTCCGACGGTAGCGGGTGACGTCAGGGGCCAGGCAGGGAGGGGGCAGATCCCCATTTTTAAAGTCTTTGGGTCCAATTTTCATTTTGGGGAAAGACGTGTGGGGAGATTGGTTTTTAACCCCTTTATAAGGTACGGGGGGGGAAAATTTTGTTGGTGGGGTTTTAGGGAGTTTAATTAATAATTATCTGTGAAAACTAAAGCAATGGAAGTGATTCATAGGGTTTAAAAAGGTACAGGGGGGAGCGGCGGGATGAGCTGCGTTTAGCAGTGGGGAACAGCTGTAAAACGATTTGGGTTAAACCCGGAAAGCTAAGGGTTGTCTCAAGCTGGAGTGTGTGGTATTTATACTTGACTCAGAGAATCATGTGACGGGAAAAGTTACACAGAGAACAGGGGGGAATTTACTCAAGGGTTTTTGGTTAAAAAGGGGTTTTAGGATTACGTTTTTTTAGCCAAACTGATAGTCCGCGGTCGTGTTTTTAGTTTAAAATGTATTTAAGTTAAGACATTAGGTTTTGAAAAGGGGTTTGGGGAAAAATTACTGGTGAATCATTAAAATGTAAAAAATATTAAGATTTGATAAAGCGTTTATTTCAGACCATTAGTACTTACATTTTTTTTAATCTTTATATTTTTTTCCCATTATTGTGGGGGGGCAGGTAATAGCCAGGATTTTGGGCCCCCTTGATTAACATAAAGCAAAAGTATAAAGGAGGGCGCCAATAATGGTGGTAGCGGTTTAGGATCCCTTTATGGTTTCCCTTACCACGCGTCGATAAAGACAAACCAAAGACAGTAGTGATGGCCTGGAAACCCTGCCGCGGACAGTAGTGATGGGCCCGGCATATGCCCCGGCGGGGAAATGTAAGGGGCTGCAAGAAACACACACGCCTAAGACCCGCAGGAATATGAACATGAAGGTGAAGTGGGTAGTAAGGGAGTGTGGATGTGGCTGTGTGAAATGTGTGTGGTGTCGAGTGGTGTGGATGGATTGAGGGGGATCGTGTATTGTTAAAAGGGACTGCATGTGGATGTCGGGTGGATGTGGATGGATGATGAGGGGATTTTTGTTTTGTTAAAAAGTATGCTGTGGAAAAGATGGAGTGGAGGGGAGGATGATGAAGGTAATAGGGGGGGGTTTTAACCACCTTAACACTGTGAAAGGGACGGGAAGGGAGGTTGCCGTACCTTTCGGAAAGGGTTTGGGTTTGGTTAGGGTAAAGCTGGGGTAAGTAACAAGGAAATTTTAAAGTAAAATAAAACAAGTAGGCAAGACGCCCCCCAAGTAAGCACTTTTTCGGGGTTGTCGTGGGAGTAAACCACCTTAAAAAAAAAAAACAGAAGTGGGGTAGGAGGGGGAACTTTCAACCCCCCATGAACCTAGAGAGAGGGGCCAGTGAGGGATGGTGATTTTTATAAGACAGATGGTAAGAAGATTAATCTCTAGTGAGAAAGAATTTACTTTTACCCCTTTTTAGTGAGAGAGAGAGATTTTGATGAAGGTCCCCCCGAAAGATTTTTAAAGGTTAGAAAAATTGCTTTGAGGGGCACACGTTTTCACTAAACCCCAAACCCGCAAAGGATGTCGTTGACCCCAGGATGTGCTTTGGGTCTGGCTTTTCTCGTTGGGGGATTGACAAAGGGTAGTTGCCCCAATAAGGAGGTGGAGCCCCATCCCCAAATTCAGGGGCATGGGTAAAAAACCGGGGTAATTTTCCTACGGCCATGCCTAGGGTTTAAAGGGGGGTAAAAGAATAACCCTTACAGGTAGAGGGTGAGTCCAGCGCGACCTAAATGGGTTCGGGCCCAGACAAATAAAGAGGGAAATGAGAAGGTTTTTATTTAAAGGGGGGTAAAGTCTTTCATTAATTTGTTTTCCCCAAAATGGAAAAACCCTGGGAGGGAGGTGAAAAAATTTTTGAAGATTTTATTCAATTCTGGTTTTTTAAAGTTCATTGGAAGAATGTATTGTCGCTTTTTATTATTGTTGGTGGGGGTTAGAAGATCCCATGTGAAAATTTTTAAAAAAGAGGGTCATGATTTGGGGTTGTGGGTTTTGTTTTTATTTTTTTTATACTAGTTAGATACGGTAGGATGATGATGAAGGGAGGGGGAAAAAGGAATTTTTTTTGGGGGGGGGGAAGAAGCCATGTAAAGTGGGGGAAAAGGATTAAAACTTTTGACTCTGATTTACGAAATTTAGTTTAGGGGAGGGGGTAAAGTAGTATATAAATGTCGAGTAATGAAAGCGTAATTTTCCTTCACTCCTCAGTTCGAATAACTATATAAAAAAAATATTTTTATATATTTTTGCCCAGGGAGCTGGTGACGCAGCGGGGGCAGGGAGGGGGGGCGATCGCCATATTAGATTCTTTGGGTCCCCGTGCAGTTTTGGTAAACGTGTGGGGGATGTGGCTTTTAACCCTTTATAAGGTAGTGCGGGGAAAAAGTGTTGGTGGGGATGTAGAGGAGTTAATTAATAATTTCTGTGATAAATGAAAGTAAAGGAAGTGTTATTCATAGGGTTTTTAAATACGGGGGGAGCCGGCGGGATGAGCGCGATGAGCAGTGGGGAACAGTGTGAAGACTCTGTTAACACCCGGATACAGCTAAGGGTTAGTCTCATAGCTGGGTGGTGGGTATTTATACTTGACTCAGGAATCAGTGTGACGGGAAGTTCAAGAGAACCATGACGGGGCATTTATAAGGATTTAGGTTTAAAAAGGATTTAAGAAATTTCGTTTTTTGGGACAGCGAAGGGCGGTCGGTCGTAAAAATTAGCAAAGTATGTATTTAAGTTAAAAATAATTAAGACATTTGGTTTAAAGGAGTTGGGATGTAAATTTCTGGGGGAACAGTAAAGTGTAAATATATTAAAATTCTGTAACCGTTTTTTATTCAGGGCCCTTATACTTTTCATATTTTTTTTAATCTTATATATTTTTTTTCCCATTATTTTGGGGGGGTGGCAGCGAAAAAACCAGGAGTGGAGCCCCTTTGGGTTAAATATAAAGCTATAAAGGGGGGCGCCAACACCCTTTGCAGTAAACTTTTGCCCCACTCCAGCTTCATGGTTTTTTTGCACCACTGTGTTCAGGGTGTTTTGGTGAGGTCACCCTTTTGGGAGTAAAAATTTGCCACACTCCAGCTTTAGGTTTTTTAAAACCATGTGTGTCAGGGTGGCAGGTGAGGGCAGACTTTCTGGTAAAAACCCTTTTCCACACTTGAACATGGGAATTTGCAGCATTGTGTTTCAAAACCGGGGGCTCCAAGGGAGTCTTGCTGTCTAGTCCCCGCAAACTGATCCGCGCTGCCCCCCTCCCCCACCCATCGCCAGCCTCCACTCTGACCTCACACCGGCTTGAAATCTGACCTCAGCACCTGCAACTGGGACATCAGCAGAAGGAGCTACTACGCAGTGCGAATGTGTGCCTGGTTTTCTCGTCAAAACTGGCTAAAACCCTTAAGGTATACCAACAAAGGTTTTTCCCCGGGCCACACTTTATTGAGAGGACCCTGCACTGGCCACCAAAACTGCAGGCCATTACTCCCCCAAAAACACAAGGGCACGGTGCCACCCACACATTAAAACCCCTGCCCACCACCACCCCTGCCACACAGGACAACGCCAAGCCCCCCGGGACAACCCCTTGCCACACAACAACCACCCAAAAATGGATCTCACTGCCGGCAATATACCCTTTTTTCTTTAAACACTTCTTTCAAAATACACTTAAATTCCTAATCCAGAGTGCTCAAGGATGTCTGTTGTAATTTAAAATTTGAGCAAACTCTTTTCCCCCATCTAGCATTTTATTTTTTTTAAAACCCTGGGGGGTAGGGGGTTTTGTGGTAGATAAGAATACTAGTAAAATTTTTGCCCCAAATTTCCCGACATTTATATTTTTTAGACCACTGGTGCAGGGTTGGTGTGGTGGGGGTACCCTTTTGAGCAAATCTTTTCCCACCTCTAGACTTCAAATTTTTGACACCACTGGTGTTAGGGGGTGTTTGGTGAGGGGAAATTTTCCGTAAATCTTTCCAACTCTGAATTCATAATTTTTTGCACCCTGTGTGTCAAAAGGGGTGGTTGGGGAAATTTTTTGTGTAAATCTTTGCCACACTCTAAAAAATTCTGGTTTTTTTAAACCCCTGGTGTCTTGGGTGTGTGGTGGCCACCCTTTGTAGAAATCTTTTGCCCAAATCTAGAAAATTCGGTTTTTAACACACTGTGTGTCAGGGTGTGTGGGTGAGATAGGACTTCAAAACAAAAGTTTCCCCCCTTAAACATTGGTAATTTTTTAAACCACTGTGTGTCTTGGGTGTTTGGGAGGTCACCCTTTACATAAATCTTTTCCCACACTCTAACATTTATGTTTTTTTAAAACCACTGTGGTCAGGGGGTGTGCCCGGGGAGACGAACTTTAGAGCAAATTTTTCCCACACTCTAAAATTAAATCTTTAACACCACTGTGTGTCAGGGTGTGTGTGGTGGGCTAGACTTTTGGATAAATCTCTTCCCCCCCCCTGAACAGGTAATTTGCAGTTTGTGGTTTCAACCTGTGGGTCACAAGGTGCGTCTTTCGTCAAGTCCGGCAGACTGATCCCCCGGGTGCCCCCCGCCTCCACAGTCCACGCTCAGCCTCCCTCGACTCAGCACCGGGTTGAACTCTGACCTAGACCTCAAAAGTGGTGACATCAGCACACGAGAGCCAGCGCTGCCCTAACATTTGCTCCTCCCTTTGGGGGCCCAAAACCAGGGGCTTCCCTTCTCACACCACCTTTGGGAAGGCCTCCGCCCCCTTTTGTCTTAGCCTCCACCCACCCCCACCACACCACACCACTACCACCACCCCCACCATACCACCACCCCCACCACCCTACCACCCCCCCCCACCACAGCCGCCCCGACCCCTTGATGGGGAAATGTCGGTTAGGGCATCCCGTGATTTGAGGCTGAAACTTTAAAAGTTTTCCTGATAGTTTGATTATTTGAATGAATCTGCATTCTTTTTGCCCGGGAAGTCAATTTTTTTAAAGGTGCCCCGCCCCCCCAATTTGTTCCACTTCGCCCACTGCCGTGTTTTGAACATTTTCTTTTTTCTTATATCATTGTTCTAAAACCCAAAAACCCCCCTCTAACCAACCCAACCTAACTTAAAATGTTTCGGCTGAATAACTGTAGATTTTCGGTAGTCTAGTATCGCCCTTGTGTTCCATTGCGCCATGGGAGGTGGTTCAAAAGACTCAGCATGAGATGCACACATGGGACAGGTCAGAACAGGCTCCAGGACCTCAGTCATAATAATTCCCTGGTGGGGGGGCATTAAAAAAAAGGGGGGGACAATGCATGTGTGACAGGGAGTTTCGTAACAATTTGGGAAATTCCAGATGAACACCGAACTTCCCCTTTGGGGACGAAACTATTTTTTTTGGGAGTTTTGATGGTTTTTAAATTAATTACTAAATGTTTTTGTCAAAAAAATTATTTTTTTTTTTTTTTTTTTTTTTTTTGTGATTTTGGAAAAAGAGACAAAAAAAAAATTTGAAATAACCAAAATTAAAAAAAAAAAAAAAAATAAAAAAAAAAAAAAAAAAAAAAAAAAAAAAAAAATTTGGACGAAAAAAGTTTGATAGATAAGATTAATTCATAAAAACCCTCAAAAATCCCAAAAAAAATAATTTTGTCCCCTAAAGTGAATTCGGGGTTTTATTGGAAAATACCCCAAATTTGTTTGGACGCCGTCTTTTGTTTGTTTTTTTTGTACATGATGATTTTGGTTTTTCGTACATACTGGTTCTTTTGTAACCTAGTAATCAAGTTTAACGCTGAGTGTACGAAACGCTATGGTTTCCCCTATAGATACGAAACAACTTTTTGGTGTACGAAAAAATTAGTACGAAAACCGTGTACGAAATCCCCGTAACCCTAAAACATAAAACATACCCGTAAAAGCCCAGGGTGACCCCCTGCTGTGCTTTCCCTTTTTGGTGTTGTGAGGGCTGCGAGGGTGCCTTTAGGAGCCCTGGGAGCCCTGGGGGATGTGTATGAGGGTGTGCCCGGCTGGTGGGGCATCTTCAGGGGGGCACGGGGGGGCGCGGACAGCGTTGTGGGTTTTTGTTGTTTTTTTAAGGGGGGTGAGGGCGAAAAACGACGATATTTTGCCCGGGTACAGCCTGGGGAATTAAAACCCCTCGGGACGTTGATTAGTCTTTCCTAGGAAGGGACAGGTGAGGCGGATGACGGGGGGGCGACGTGATGGGGGGGCGGCTGGCGGCCAGCAGGGTTGCAATCAAAGTGAGTTTAGGCCCCCTGAGTTGACCCGTAAGTTGTCGGTGGAGTGGAAGCGAGGACATGCAGCAGGAAGGGTAATCGACTCCGGACGTTTTCCCGCACCAGGGCCAGAAGCCACAAAAAACCTTTTAAAGACCTTTTTTTTTTATTATCCAACGACGGAACCCCCCGCGCGGAAATTCGTCGATTTTGTCTTAAGTGCACACTGGCCAAGACTGCTCAAAACCGGTATTAGCAGAGGTCGGAAGTCTCCAGACATGCTCATTATTTCTTGGATGCTATGAAATATTTTTTTAAGGTTTAATGTAGAATATGATTTCATTGGTGGATATTATTTATATATATGAGTAAGAGATTTAAATCAACAAAGGGGCTCATCTACGTTCCCCCCCCGGGGCAGGCGCGGCCCGGGGGCCCTTCCCGGGGGGGCAAAAAACAAACCCCAGCCAAGGGCCCCGCGGGGGGATTTTTGAAAAGGGGGGAAACCGGGTTTTTGGTGTTTCTGAGCAACAGCTCATGAATCCTTGGCTCAGTGGCGGCCAGTGCACACCGCAAGTCATCTTCCACAGACAGCTTGTTCCTTGATTTATTTTTATTGTAAGTAATGCAGAAAACCCACTTTCGCACAGGTAGGTTGAAGCAAAAGGCAAAAAAACCCGAACTGCCAGATCACTTATTTTGGGATATGATTCCATCATTGAACACCAGAAGCTAGACAAGGAGTTTGACTGGAAAACATTCTTGGCTGTTGAATCGTGGATAAGCTCAATGAACTCTTCTTGTGCGTCTTCTGACACATCATCAACCTGACATAAGAACAGATTTTTGCTACTCTTACCATGATAAAATAACGGTTATTAATTTTCTCTCTCTTATTATTATATTCCAGTAATTTAAATTTTAAAATAATTAGAATCTTAGAATATCTATGGCCCCCTTGAAATTCTTCCATGGACCCCTTGGGGACCATGGACCCCTGGTTGGGAACCACTGTGCTAAAGAGTAGTGTCACAAATTTTGAGTGCCAAAATTTTTTGAGTGCCAAATTTTTTGAGTGCCAAAAAATGTTGAGTGCCAAAAAGTCGCCAGGGCTCTTCAAGTCGCTTGTGATCCCTGTCTTACTCTATGGTTGTGAGACATGGACACTAAATAGCGACTTGAAGAGGCGAATCGATGCCTTTGGTAATAAGTGTCTTCGCAGAATCATGGGGTATCGCTGGGATGATTACGTGTCAAATCAGCGATTCCACCGTGAGACTGAATCGAGGTCTATTACCTGCATAGTCCGTCAGCGCCAACTTAGGCTATATGGGCATGTGGCACGCTACCCTCAAACCGATCCTTCCCACCGGGTTGTATCTGTAAGAGACAATCCGGTGTCGCGTGGGCAAGTGTCTGTTTATGAAAAGCAGTCCGTTTACTAACAAAGGCAAAGAAAACGGGAGTTGAGGGGATTACTTACTAATATTGACTTGATCAACAAAGGCATGTCCAGGCGTCTTACGACAACAAACCCGTCTTTATTTATCAACAAAAGGGGGGGGGGGTGGGGCACAAAGTGGAACACTAGCCGACGTCAACGAGAATTCCTATCGGCGACAGTTATAGGTATGGTTTTGAGCATATATGATATATGAGGCATTCAATTTCGCACAGAAATGTCCTGTGAGCAGGACAAAGCAACAATGCAATCTTTCTTTGTACTGCTCACAGGACATTTCTTACGAAGTTATTGAGAATCGCACTTCTACTACCACTCTACTAGGTACGGTACATAACAGAAACTAGTGTAGGTTTCACGGCCTCTTGTAGCTTCCTTATTTCCTTATGTTCCAACCACACTTGTACACACTACATTTATTACATTAAACTCTCATTCTTCAATACGAAACTTCCATGTCCCTATCTTCTTTAGGGGCATGGTATCATTTTTCAACTGTCCTCTTACATGTAGTTTGATAGTTAGTAGTATGTAGTTCAGCAGATACCCTCGTTATAGACCAATAGCTAGCCTGGTATCTGTTCTTCACATGTATTCCTCCTCCTCCTCCTCTCTTACATGTAGTTTGAAAGTTAGTACGTAGTATGTAGTTCAGCAGATACCCTCGTTATAGACCAATAGCTAGCCTGGTATCAGTTTTTCCTATGTATTCCTATGTAACTGTTCTCTTACATGTAGTTTGATAGTTAGTAGTATGTAGTTCAGCAGATACCCTCGTTATAGACCAATAGCTAGCCTGGTATCAGTTTTTCCTATGTATTCCTATGTAACTGTTCTCATACATGTAGTTTGATAGTTAGTAGTATGTAGTTCAGCAGATACCCTCGTTATAGACCAATAGCTAGCCTGGTATCTGTTCTTCACATGCAACACACCACCTCAGTGTATGGTCTTATGTCTGTTATAATCACTCTTTGTCTTGAAACACTTCTTACAAACATCACACTTGAACTTCCTCATATCAGAGTGCACCAAGGCGTGTCTGGTGTACTGAGATCTCTTGAGTAAATCTTTTCCCACACTCTAGACATTCATAATCCTTAACACCACTGTGTGTCAGGCTGTGTTGGGTGAGGGTCGACTTACTACCAAATCTTTTCGCACACTCTACACATTCATGCTTTTTAACACCACTGTGTCAGGGTGTGTGTGGTGAGGTTGGACTTAGTGGTAAAGGTTTTCCCACACTCTATACATGCATGATTTCTAGCACCACTGTGTGTCAGGGTGTGTCGGGTGAGGTCAGACTTTTGAGTAAATCTTTTCCCACACTCCAGACATTCATGATTCTTGTCGCCACTGTGTGTCTGGGAGTGCTTGGAGAAGGAAGATTTTCGAATAAATGTTTTCCCACACTCTAGGCATTCGTAATTTCTAACACCACTGTGTGTCAAGGTGTGTTTGTCGAGGTTGGACTTGACCAAATTTTTTCCCACACTCTAGGCACTCAAAATTCTTACTCTCCCTGTGTGTCAGGGTGTGTCTGGTGAGGGAAGACCTTTAAGTCAAAGTTTTCACACACTCCAGACATTCATAGTTTCTGATATCACTGTGTGTCAGGGCGTGTGAGTTCAGACTAAACTTATCAATAAATCTCTTGGCGCACTCTTCACATTCATAGCCTTTGACGCCACTGTGGGTCAGGAAGTGTTTGGTGAGGTTAGACTTCAGAGCAAACTTTTTCCCACACTCTAGACATTCATAATCTTTGGCGCCACTGTGTCAAGATGTGTGTGTTGAGGGTAAACTTTCTATTAAATCCTTTCCCACACTCTAAGACATTGGTAATTTTTAACATCATTGTGTGTCACGGTGTGTTTGGTAAGGTCACCCTTTGCAGTAAATCTTTTGCCACACTAGACATTCATGGTTTTTAACACCACTGTGTGTCAGGGTGTGTGCGGTGAGATAGGACTTCAAAGCAAATTTTTCCCACACTTTAAACATTCATAATCTTTAACACCACTGTTTGTCAGGGTGTGCGTGGTGAGGCTAGACTTTCTGGTAAACCCTTTGCCACACTCTGAACACTGGTAATTTGCAGCATTAGTGTGTTTCAACCTGTAGCTCACAAGGTGCGTCCACCACCACCCACTGACACACTGCCACAGCCACGGGTACAACCACACTTGTCCACACAACACACCACCTCAAAAGTGGATCTTCACATGCCTGGCAATATCACCCTTTGTCTTGAAACACTTCTTACAAACATCACACTTGAACTTCCTCAAGCCAGAATGAATCAAGGAGTGTCTGTTGAAATTAGAATTATAAGCAAATCTCTCCCCACACCCTAGACATTCATATTTTTTAACACCACTGTGTGTCAGGGTGTGTTGGGTGAGATAGGATTTCAGAGCAAATAGTTTCCCACACTCTAAACATTGGTAATTTTTAACACCACTGTGTGTCAGGGTGTGTGGGGTGAGATAAGAATTACTTGTAAATTTTTTCCCACTTTCCAGACATTCATACTTTTTAGCACCACTGTGTGTGTGGTGAGGTTACCCTTTTGAGCAAATCTTTTCCCACACTCTAGACATTCATAATTTTTGACACCACTGTGTGTCAGGGTGTGTTTGGTGAGGATAGAATTTGTTGTAAATTTTTTGCCACACTCTAGACATTCATATTTTTTAGCACCACTGTGTGTCAAGATGTGTGTGTTGAGCGTAACTCTTTGTGTAAATCTTTTGCCACACTCTAAACATTCATGGTTTTTAACACCACTGTGTGTCAGGGTGTGTGTGGTGAGACGAGACTTCAGAGCAAATAGTTTCCCACACTCTAAACATTGGTAATTTTTAACACCACTGTGTGTCTTGGAGTGTTTGGTGAGGTCACCCTTTACAGTAAATCTTTTCCCACACTCCAGACATTCATGGTTTTTAACACCACTGTGTGTCAGGGTGTGTGCGGTGAGACGAGACTTTCTGGTAAACCCTTTGCAACAATCTGAACACTGGTAATTTGCAACATTAGTGTGTTTCAACCTGTGGCTCACAAGGTGCGTCTTTCTGTCAAGTCCGGCAGACTGATCCGCGCTGCCCCCAGCCTCCACCACGTCCATTGGTCAGCCTCCACTCTGACAATAGCTAGCCTGGTATCTGTTCTTCACATGCAACACACCACCTCAGTGTATGGTCTTATGTCTGTTATAATCACTCTTTGTCTTGAAACACTTCTTACAAACATCACACTTGAACTTCCTCACATCAGAGTGCACCAAGGCGTGTCTGGTATATTGAGATCTCTGAGTAAATCTTTTCCCACACTCTAGACATTCATAATCCTTAACACCACTGTGTGTCAAGCCATGTTGGGTGAGGGTCGACTTACTACCAAATCTTTTCGCACACTCTACACATTCATGCTTTTTAACACCACTGTGTCAGGGTGTGTGGTGAGGTTGGACTTAGTGGTAAAGGTTTTCCCACACTCTATACATGCATGATTTCTAGCACCACTGTGTGTTAGGGTGTGTCGGGTGAGGTCAGACTTTTGAGTAAATTTTTCCCCACACTCCAGACATTCATGATTCTTGTCGTCAGTGTGTGTCTGGGTGTGCTTAGAGAGGGAAGATTTTCGAATAAATATTTTCCCACACTCTAGGCATTCGTAATTTCTAACACCACTGTGTGTCAAGGTGTGTTTGTCGAGGTTGGACTTGAGACCAATTTTTTTCCCGCACTCTAGACACTCAAAATTCTTACTCTCCCTGTGTGTAAGGGTGTGTTGGGTGAGGATAGACCTTTGAGTAAAACTTTTCCCACTCTAGACATTCATAGTTTCTGATATCACTGTGTGTCAGGGAGTGTCTGGTGAGGGTAGACTTTTGTGTAGAACTTTTCCCACCCTCTAGACATTCATAGTTTCTGATATCACTGTGTGTCAGGGCGTATGAGTTCAGACTAAACTTATCAATAAATCTCTTGGCGCACTCTTCACATTCATAGCCTTTGACGCCACTGTGGGTCAGGAAGTGTTTGGTGAGGTTAGACTTCGGAGCAAACTTTTTCCCACACTAGACATTCATAATCTTTGGCGCAACTGTGTCAAGATGTGTGTGTTGAGGGTAAACTTTCAATAAAATATTTTGCCACACTCTAAACATTGGTAATTTTTAACATCACTGTGTGTCACGGTGTGTTTGGTGAGGTCACCCTTTGCAGTAAATCTTTTGCCACACTCTAGACATTCATGGTTTTTAACACCACGGTGTGTCAGGGTGTGTGCGGTGAGATAGGACTTCAGAGCAAATTTTTTGCCACACTCTAAACATTGGTAAATTTTAACACTACAGTGTGTCTTGGAGTGTGTGGAGAGGTTATACTTTCTGGTAAACCATTTGCCACACTCTGAACACTGGTAATTTGCAGCATTAGTGTGTTTCAACCTGTGGCTCACAAGGTGCGTCTTGCTGTCAAGTCCGGCACTGATCCGCGCTGCCCCCAGCCTCCACCACGTCCATCGCTCAGCCTCCACCCTGACCTCAGCACCTGCTTAAACTCTGACCTCAGTACCTGCAACAGTGGTGACAGTCAGCACACAGAGAGCCACATACTGCAGTGCAACATGTGTGTGTGTTACTTTCTCTGTCAAAGTCTGTGCTAAACCTTAAGGCTATACACAAACAAAGGTTTTACCGGGCACACACATTCATTGAGTGACACCTGCACTGGCCACCCAACAACTGCTGGGGCCATTACTCCCTCACAGAACACAAGGGCACGGCTGCCACCAGCACCACCGCCCACTGCCACACAGGACACACTACCACAGCCACGGGTACAACCACACTTGTCCACACAACACACCACCTCAAAAGTGGATCTTCACGTGCATGGCACTATCACCCTGTCTTGAAACACTTCTTACAAACATCACACTTGAACTTCCTTATGCCAGAGTGCATCAAGGAGTGTCTGTTGAAATAAGAATTATAAGCAAATCTCTTCCTGCACTCTACATTCATATTTTTTAACACCACTGTGTGTCAGGGTGTGTGTAGTGAGATAAGAATTACTAGTAATTTTTTCCCCACATTCCAGACATTCATACTTTTTAGCACCACGGTGTCAGGGTGTGTGGGGTGAGGTTACCCTTTACAGGAAATCTTTTGCCACACTCTAAACATTCATGGTTTTTAACACCACTGTGTGTCTTGGAGTGCGTGGTGAGCTCACCCTTTGTAGTAAATCTTTTGCCACACTCTAGACATTCCTCGTTTTTAACACCACTGTGTGTCAGGGTGTTTTGGGTGAGATAGGACTTCAGAGCAAAGTTTCCCACACTCTAAACATTGGTAATTTTTAACACCAGTATGTGTCAGGGTGTGTTTGGTGAGGTCACCCTTAGCAGTAAATCTTTTGCCACACTCCAGACATTCATGGTTTTTAACACCACTGTGTGTCAGGGTGTGTTTGGTGAGGTTACTGTAACGCGGGAAAATGGGTTAAAACTTTTGACTCATGATTGACGAAAAGTTTACGTTGAGTGGGAGGGGGTTAAGTAATATATAAATGTCGAGTAATGAAATGCGTAATTTTCCTTTACTCCTCAGTTCTGAATCACTATATAAAAATATATTTTGATATATTTTGTGCCGACGGTAGCTGGTGACGTCAGCGGGCCAGGCAGGGAGGAGGGCAGATCGCCATATTAAATGTCTTTGGGTCCAAGTGTCAGTTGTGGTAAGACGTGTGGGGAGATGTGGCTTTTAACCCTTTATAAGGTACGTGCGGGGAAAATGTGTTGGTGGGGATGTAGAGGAGATTAATTAATAATTATCTGTGATAACATGAAAGCTAATGGAATGTGTTATTCATAGGGTTTCAAGGTAGCAGTGGGGAGCCGGCGGGATGAGCTGCGATGAGCAGTGGGGAACAGCTGTGAACGACTCTGTTGAACACCAGGATACAGCTAAGGCTTAGTCTCATAGCTGGAGTGTGTGGGTATTGATACTTGACTCAGAGAATCAGTGTGACGGGAAAAGTTACACAGAGAACCAGTGACGGGACATTTACTCAAGGATTTAGGTTAAGAAGGAGTTATAGGATTACGTTTTTGAGCACAAGCTGATAGTCGCGTCGAGTCGATGTTATTAGCATTAAGTATGTATTTAAGTTAAGACATTAGGTTAAGAAGGAGTTGGGAAGTAATTACTGGTGAATCAGTAAAGTGTAAATATATTAAGATTCTGATAACGCGTTGATATTCAGACCCATTAGTACTTACATATTTTCTTAATCTTATATATTTTTTTTTCCCACTTATTGTGGGTGGTGGCAGCGTAATAGCCAGGATTGTGGAGCCCTCTTGAATTAACATTAAAGCTATAAAGCTATAAAGGAGGGCGCCACATAATGGTGGTAGCGGTTTAGGATCCATTTCATGGTTTCCCTTACCCACGCGCTCGATAAAGACATAGCCAAAGACAGTAG
Organism: Chionoecetes opilio; assembly: GCA_016584305.1. Lineage (NCBI taxonomy): Eukaryota > Metazoa > Arthropoda > Malacostraca > Decapoda > Majidae > Chionoecetes > Chionoecetes opilio. The sequence continues at coordinate 136,881 of JACEEZ010019697.1, forward strand.
TGATGGCCTGGAACATGCCGCGAGACAGTAGTGATGGCCTGGCATATGCCGCGGCGGGGAAGTGTAAGGGTGCTGCAAGAAACACACACGCCTAAGACCCGCAGTTGAATATGAACATGAAGGTGAAGTGGGTAGTGAAGGTAGTGTGGATGTGGCTGATGTGACATGTGTGTGGATGTCGAGTGGATGTGGATGGATATGAGGGTATCGATGTATTGTTAAAGGTACGTGCATGTGGATGTCGGGTGGATGTGGATGGATGATGAGGGTATTGTTGTTTTGTTAAAAGTATGCATGTGGATAATGATGTCGAGTGGAGGTGGATGGATGATGAATGTGTAGATAGGGGGCTTGTAATCCACACTTAACACATGTGAAAGGTACGGTAAGGTTAGGTTGCCGTACCTTACGGAAAGGTTAGGGTTAGGTTAGGGTAACAGCTGGTATAAAGTAACAAGGAATTTAACGTAAAGATAACACTAATGTAGGACAAGACGCCCCGGCAAGTAAGCAACTTTTGCGGGTTGTCGTGGCAGTAATAGCCACCTTAAAAAAAAAAAACAGAAGTGGTAGTAATGGAGGAGGAACTTGAACAACCACCATGAACCTAGAGAGAGGAGGCCAGTGAGGAGATGCGTGATTATTATAATGACAGATGGTAAGAAGTATTAATCTCTAGTGAGAAAGAGATTTACTTTCACCACTTTCTCTAGTGAGAGAGAGAGATTTTGATGAAGGTCCCCCTAGAAAGATTTGTAAAGGTTAGAAAACTTGCTTTAGAGGGTGCACACAGATTACACTAAACACTAAACCCGCAAAGGATGTCGTTAGACCCGAGGATGTGCTTGGCTCTGAGCTTTGCTCGTTGGGTGATTGACGAAGGAGTATGTATGCCTCAATAAGGAGGTGAGCCTTATCCCAAGTTACAGAGGGCATGGAGTAAATCCGGTCGTAATTTCTCCCTACGCGCCTATGCCTAGGTTAAGGGGGGTAAAAGAATAACCATTACAGAGTAGAGGGATGAGTCCAGTCGCGACTCTATATGGCTTCGGCCTAGACAAATAAGAGAGGAAGTGAGAAGGTTCTCATTTAAAGGGAGTAAAGTCATTACATTAATTATGTATTCCCCAAACTGGTTAAATCTACTCTTGGTGAGGGAGGTGAAAAAGTTATGAATGCATTACTATTCAATTACTGTGTTTTGTAAAGTTCATTGGAAGAATTGTATTGTCCAGCTTATGTATATATTGTTGGTGGGTGGTTAGAAGATCCTATGTGAATTTAAAAGAAGAGGAGTCATGATTTGGTGTTGTGTGTATGTTATTATTTTTTTTTATATACTTAGTTAGATATCTGGTAGGATGCATGATGAAGGACTGAGGAACAAGGAATTTTTTTTGGGGGGGGGAAGAAGCCATGTAACGTGGGAAAATGGATTAAAACTTTTGACTCATGATTGACGAAAAGTTTACGTTGAGTGGGAGGGGGTAAAGTAGTATATAAATGTCGAGTAATGAAATGCGTAATTTTCCTTCACTCCTCAGTTCTGAATAACTATATAAAAATATATTTTGATATATTTTGTGCCGAAGGTAGCTGGTGACGTCAGCGGGCCAGGCAGGGAGGAGGGCAGATCGCCATATTAGATGTCTTTGGGTCCACGTGTCAGTTGTGGTAAGACGTGTGGGGAGATGTGGCTTTTAACCCTTTATAAGGTACGTGCGGGGAAAATGTGTTGGTGGGGATGTAGAGGAGATTAATTAATAATTATCTGTGATAACATGAAAGCTAATGGAATGTGTTATTCATAGGGTTTCAAGGTAGCAGTGGGGAGCCGGCGGGATGAGCTGCGATGAGCAGTGGGGAACAGCTGTGAACGACTCTGTTGAACACCAGGATACAGCTAAGGCTTAGTCTCATAGCTGGAGTGTGTGGGTATTGATACTTGACTCAGAGAATCAGTGTGACGGGAAGTTACACAGAGAACCAGTGACGGGACATTTACTCAAGGATTTAGGTTAAGAAGGATTTATAGAATTACGTTTTTGAGCACGAGCTGAGAGTCGAGTCGTGTCGATAATATTAGCATTAAGTATGTATTTAAGTTAAGACATAAGTTAAGACATTAGGTTAAGAAGGAGTTGGGATGTAATTACTGGTGAATCAGTAAAGTGTAAATATATTAAGATTCTGATAACACGTTGTTATTCAGACCCATTAGTACTTACATATTTTCTTAATCTTATATATTTTTTTTTCCCACTTATTGTGGGTGGTGGCAGCGTAATAGCCAGGATTGTGGAGCCCTTCGAGTTAAACTATAAAGCTATAAAGGGGGGCGCCACATCACCCTTTGCAGTAAATCTTTTGCCACACTCCAGACATTCATGGTTTTTTAGCACCACTGTGTGTCAGGTGTGTTTGGTGAGGTCACCCTTTGCAGTAAATATTTTGCCACACTCCAGACATTCATGGTTTTTAACACCACTGTGTGTCAGGGTGTGCATGGTGAGGGCAGACTTTCTGGTAAACCCTTTGCCACACTCTGAACACTGGTAATTTGCAGCATTAGTGTTTCAACCTGTGGCTCACAAGGTGAGTCTTGCTGTCTAGTCCAGCAAACTGATCCGCGCTGCCCCCAGCCTCCACCACGTCCATCGCTCAGCCTCCACTCTGACCTCAGCACCGGCTTGAACTCTGACCTCAGCACCTGCAACAGTGGTGACAGTCAGCAGACAGAGAGCTACATACTGCAGTGCGACATGTGTGCCTGTGTTACTTTCTCTGTCAAAGTCTGTGCTAAACCTTAAGGCTATACACAAACAAAGGTTTTACCGGGCACACACATTTATTGAGAGTGACACCTGCACTGGCCACCCAACAACTGCTAGGGCCATTACTCCCTCAAAGAACACAAGGGCACGGCTGCCACCACACATGTAACACACTGCCCACCACCACCCACTGCCACACAGGACACACTGCCACAGCCACGGGTACAACCACACTTGTCCACACAACACACCACCTCAAAAGTGGATCTTCACGTGCCTGGCAATATCACCCTTTGTCTTGAAACACTTCTTACAAACATCACACTTGAACTTCCTATATCCAGAGTGCATCAAGGAGTGTCTGTTGTAATTAGAATTATGAGCAAATCTCTTCCCGCACTCTAGGCATTCATATTTTTTAACACCACTGTGTGTCAGGGTGTGTGTGGTGAGATAAGAATTACTAGTAAATTTTTGCCCACATTCCAGACATTCATATTTTTTAGCACCACTGTGTGTCAGGGTGTGTGTGGTGAGGTTACCCTTTTGAGCAAATCTTTTCCCACACTCTAGACATTCATAATTTTTGACACCACTGTGTGTTAGGGTGTGTTTGGTGAGGGTAGAATTTGCCGTAAATCTTTTCCCACACTCTAGACATTCATAATTTTTAGCACCACTGTGTGTCAAGATGTGTGTGTTGAGGGTAATTCTTTGTGTAAATCTTTTGCCACACTCTAAACATTCATGGTTTTTAACACCACTGTGTGTCTTGGAGTGTGTGGTGAGCTCACCCTTTGTAGTAAATCTTTTGCCACACTCTAGACATTCATGGTTTTTAACACCACTGTGTGTCAGGGTGTGTTGGGTGAGATAGGACTTCAAAGCAAATAGTTTCCCACACTCTAAACATTGGTAATTTTTAACACCACTGTGTGTCTTGGAGTGTTTGGTGAGGTCACCCTTTACAGTAAATCTTTTCCCACACTCTAGACATTCATGGTTTTTAACACCACTGTGTGTCAGGGTGTGTGCGGTGAGACGAGACTTCAGAGCAAATTTTTTCCCACACTCTAAACATTCATAATCTTTAACACCACTGTGTGTCAGGGTGTGTGTGGTGAGGCTAGACTTATGGATAAATCTCTTCCCACACTCTGAACACTGGTAATTTGCAGTATTAGTGTGTTTCAACCTGTGGCTCACAAGGTGCGTCTTGCTGTCAAGTCCGGCAGACTGATCCGCGCTGCCCCCAGCCTCCACCACGTCCATCGCTCAGCCTCCACTCTGACCTCAGCACCGGCTTGAACTCTGACCTCAGCACCTGCAACAGTGGTGACAGTCAGCACACGAGAGCCACGCGCTGCCCTAACATTCTGCTCCTGCCTGTGGGGCCAACACCAGGGGCTTCCTGCCTTACTCACACCACACTTGGCAAGGCCTCCGCCCCCTTGTGTCTCAGCCTCCACACCACCACCACCACTACCACCACCACTACCACCACCACCACCACTACCACCACCACCACCACTACCACCACCACCACCACAGCCGCCACGACCCCCTTGATGGGGTAAATGTACGGTTAGGTCATCCCGTGATTTTGAGGCTGAAACTTGAACAGTTTTCCTGAATAGTTTTGATGTAGTTTGAATGAATCTGGCATTCGTTTTTGCCGGAAGTCAATTATTTTTAAAGGTGCGCCCCGCCCCGCAAATCTTGTTCCACTTCGCACTGCCGTAGTTTTGAACATTTTCTTTTTTTCTTGATATCATCTGTTACTAAACCAAACCCCACCTCTAACCTAACCTAACCTAACTTAACTGTTTCTGGCTGAAATAACTGTAGATTTTCGGTAGTCTATGTATCGCCCTTAGTGTTCCATTGCGCCATGGGAGGTGGGTTCAAAAGACTCAGCATGAGATGCACACCATGGGACAGGTCAGACAGGCTCCAGGACCTCAGTCATAATAATTCCCTGGTGGGGGGGAGACATTAACAAAGGGAGGATCAATGCATGTGCTGACAGGGAGTTTCGTACACAAGTTGGTAAATTTCCAGATGAACACCGAACTTCCTTTGGTGGACGAAACTATTTCTTTCTGGTGAGTTTTGATGTGTTTTGAATTAATCTACTAAATGTTTCTGTCAAAAATTACTTTTTTTTTTTTTTTTTTTTTTAGTGATTTGGAACAGAGACAAAAAAACAATTTGAACCTAACCAAACCTTAAATAAAAAAAAAAAAATAAAAAAAAAAAATAAAAAAAAAAAAAAAAAAAATTTGCGACAGAAACAGTTAGATAGATAGCAGATTAATTCATAACACATCAAAACTCACCAAAAAAAATAATTTCGTCCACTAAAGTGAATTCGGTGTTCATCTGGAAAATACCCACAATTTGTTTCGTACGCCGTCTTTTGTTAGTTGTTTCGTACACTGATGATTTTGAGTTTTTTCGTACATACCTGGTGTCATTTCGTAACTCTAGTAATCAAGTTCAACGCTGAGTGTACGAAACGACTATGGTTTCATATAGACTACGAAACAACTTTTTGGTGTACGAAACAACTTATGTACGAAACAACCTGTGTACGAAACTCCCTGTAACCTCTACAACATAACATACCTGTAACAGCAGCCAGTGGTGACCTCCTGTCTGTGCTTCCTTCTTGGTGTTGTGTAGGGCTGCGAGGATGCCTTGAGGAGCCCTGGGAGCCCTGGTGATGTGCTATGAGGCTGTGCCAGGCGTGGTGGTGATCAGTCTTCAGGAGGGCACAGGGAGGCGCGGACAGCGTTGTTGTTGTTGTTGTTGTTGAAGGGCTGTGATGTCGAAATCGACGATATTCGCCCTGGTGTACAGCCGTGAATTAATCACAGTCGGGACAGTTGATTAGTCTTCTTCCTCAGGAAGGCACAGGTGAGGCGGATGACGGCGGGGCGACGTGATGGGTGGACGGCAGTGGCGGCCAGCAGGGTTGGCAAGTCAAAGGTGACGTTCAGGGCGATGAGTTGACCACGTAGAAGTTGTCGGTGGGAGTGGAAGCGAGGACACTGCAGCAGGAAGTGCTCAATCGACTCCGGGACGTTCCTGCACCAGGGCCAGAAGCCACAAAACACTTAAAGACCTTTTTTTGGTAGTTAGTCCAACGACGGAACCCACAGCGCGGAAAATTCGTCGATTTCGTCGTTAACGTGCACACTGGCCAACGACTGCTCAAGACCGGTATTAGCAGAGGTCGGAAGTCTCCAGACATGCTCATTATTGCTTGGTATGCTATGAAATATCTTTTTTATAGGTGAATGTAGACATATGATTGCATTTGGATGGATATTATTCATATATATGAGTAAAGAGATGAAATACAAGCAAGGGACTCATCTACGTCTGGCAGCGCGGCCTTCGGCAGCAGCAGCAGCAGCAGCATGAAGCCCGTGAGGTGGATATCAACACTAACTTCACGAAGGGAGATAGATGTCTTTGGTAATATTTAGTAGGGGAGCGAGAACCCCTTGAGGAATCCTATGATCCCTGGTGCTATCACAGGCGTGGGAGCTGACTGTCTTCTTCAGAAGGCACAGGTGAGGCGGATAACTGCGGGTTTTTACTCAAAAGTTTTGAGTGGCGGCGCCGCTGGAGCCGCCAGCTCCTCCGCCACTGTAGGTTTGGGCAGGATTAAACGTCTTATTACTCGTTATTATACAACTTAGTGATTATGGTGAGATGTTATATATACTTGTCATTATCTAAATCAATGTAGCACCGTGTGTCACCTTAAATAAGGGTGATTTAAAGATGTTATGATGAGGTGACTGATGGCGAGGCAGAGTGACGGAGAGGCCTTGCCGCGGGCCTCCCCATATCACAAATATTCACTATTTCAACCCACACACACATGCACCTTCTACCACCAAAACACTACCAACACAGGCTCCTTACTTATACATCTTACTTTCTGATACATTAAAACTCCTTAAAACGCAAGCATTCCGAATAAAACGAGAATTAGTTTGAGATGACGGGGACGAGGCGGGGAGAGGCAGTCTGGCATGCCATTCTTCCCCGGAAATATGTCTCGCTGACTTGTGATTGGTCGAGAAGTTTTAAAAACTGTTTATCATTGGCTGGTGGCTGATGACGCGCTTGATGACGTCATTACTCGCCTTAGCCAGTCAGCGCCTTCCGACACGTTAACGACCGAAAAGGGAGGCTTTGTAGCTTTCGTCGTTAGGAAACGAAGTTCGGAGAGATCGTCGTTGCTGGCCCAACTACCTTTGTTGCTGGCTTCCTGCCCAGGGGCAGTACGGGTCGGGCGTGAGCTGCAGACGATGCAGGTGTGCTCTGAGTGTTGTGTGACCGATCCTCAGGCGGGTGAGGGCGACGTCCAAGACGCGGGACGTTTGTCTTATCCATGGGTGCGGGGAGGAGTCTGTGCGGTATTGACCCATGGAGGTGGCACGGAGGGCGTCGCCGAGCGACCTATCCCAGGCGGAGTGGCAGACTTTAGAAATCAGACGCTTGGCGGTGGAGAGCGGCAGCGGGAGGGGGGTGATGTTTACCTCCGAGAGGGCCATCTTTGCAGCAGCATCAGCAACCTCATTGCCCCGGATATTGCAGTGAGAAGGCACCCACTGCAGGGTGATCCTTTGAGCTGCCTTGGTGGTGACAAGACGTATGTGCTTCGGCTCCTCCAACGCAATCTTACCATACCACTTTCGCTGACCACGACACTACACTACGTGGTACTGTGTGCCTGGTTCTGCTGTGTGGGGCCTGTGCGTGCCTGTGCCCTAGACTCCCTGCTCCCGTGATCGATGCCGCTTGACGAGGACGGCTGCCAGCCGGCTGACGAGGACGTCTCACATGGCACCATCTCATCTGCCCCAAAGGTTCCCGCTCGCCTTCCCTTTCATTCTGTGGATACCCAACAACCGGTAAAAGCCCAGCAAGCTTACACGCTCCTTCAGCGCCGCAATCAACTGCCTCACCGTCCTCCCCGCGTTGCTACACCCACTGTTTCTGCTCCCCACTGCTTCTGCTCCTGCTCCCGCCTGCCCTTCTTCCGCAGCCCTCACGTCCTCATAATCATAAGGTCAGCTGAGGGACTCCGGTCCTTCTTACCCTGTAAGGTGCCAGGGCGTTTTTGGCTCTATTCGCCAAAAAAATGTGTCTAGCAACTCTGACCTCACTGGGGCGGGCAGGGTTTAAAGTTTGAGGTGGTCAGACTTAGACAACCTTGCCCACACCCCCAGAGTTCACTGTCCTACGCTGGGGGAGTGGTCCGTAACAGTGCTGTGTTATGCAATCGGACACGACTCCCTACCTACATGTTTTCGGAGAATTTTCCCTAATCTCTCCCGAACGGACAAACGAACGAACATTCTGACTTGACTTTACAGTGCTTGACAACTCCCCTACCAAAATTGTAGAACGCTACATAACGGCTCCCGCTCCCGCCCGGGACTACGGTCAGAACGGAACGCTAACATGGCCATAAGAATTAAATTTCGGGGTCGGGGCCCAACTCCCGGACCGGGTCTCCCTTTCACACGCTGTTTACCGGTCCGGCCCACAACCCTCCCTGTCCTCCGGTAGTACCCCTCTATCCTTTTTGGCCACGGTCAATGCACCTGCAACTGAAGGTCCGACTGCAGTAAATTGTGCCAGCGGCTTCATGTTGCAGAGGGGTTGTGCCCGGCCGGTAGTCCCTGCCTTTTTTGTGGCGTGTGGACCACCGCCCCACCTATAAGCAGTGCCGGCTTACCTCCAGGCGGAGCAATTACAACAGCTAAACAGCTCTCATCACTAGGCTCCTGCTCCATGTCAGACTTAAGCGGCAGCTGAGGGGCACCTCCCTGGGACCTTCCGTCCCAGGGGGCCCCATCACAAGAGCTGTCCTCCCCTACCGCACCTTCCCCCATGCCATGCCTGCTCCCAGGGCCTGCCCCTTGCCAGTCTCCTGCCCCTGCCAAGCCATTGAGCCCCACAGTCAACATTGCCCAGATGCTGCTGGTTGCGTCAAACCCCCCCACCGCACCCGCCACCATTGCCAGTGGATCCCCTTCCTCCAAAATCCCAAAGACGCCGACAGTCCCCCCGCAACCTTACCGTACCCGCCCTTAACAAAGGGCACAGACCCGCCTTCCTCCTGCCGAGGGGCCTTATAGGGAGGCTGTGGAGTTGTTTTTCATCTCCTACCCCCTTATTACCTGGTCCTCCACTCCGCCATGTTCCTTCCCTGCTCCACACAGCCTCAGCCCCCCATGCCAGCTGCCAGCATAGCCTAGCCCAGCAGCACCTGCCCCACTGGGTGAGTGCAGCCTTGCGCCCGCCTCCTCCTTTCCTCAAGCCCGGCATGCTTCGGCTTTGCATTGCCAGCCTTCATTAATAGGGAATGCACCCATGTGCACTTGATTTCTTTATCGTCCTTATTTCAGGTTCCTGCCTTGAGACTGCCTCAATTCGATGCCTGCAGGCCTCATTACCTTCTTTATGTCACTCCCAGTGAGTCCTTTACTCCCTCCCGTCTCCACTTCCATCTTCTTGGAACGCCCGATCTCTGTACCGGAACTTCCAGTCTTTAAAAAACCACGCTCTCATCATACACTCCTCTAGTTGTTGGTGTTTGGCGTCTGTGAGACGTGGCTCACAGACGCATTCTCCCCCTCCTTTCCCCTATATGCTCCTACAGGATGGACCAGGGGGACCGGCGTGGCAGTAGGCGGCCTGCTTCTCTGGTCCACCGCTCCCTCCTCTTTTAGCCCTCCTCAACTATCACTCCTTTCCCTGGAGGGCCTGGAGCAATCTGGGGGTGACTGATTACCATTTGCTTCAGGCCCCTTTCAGGTTCTTTTAATTTAAAACCATGTTTAGATATAACCCTTTTCAGGAATTCGCAGGACTTGTTCTCTCAATCTTATGCCTCCACAGCTTTTAATATGGGTGATTTTATGCCCATCAATGACCTCTGGTAACCGGCCCTCACCATGGGAGCCAAGAACCGCTCGGGCAGGTCCCTCTCGAGCTTTCTGGCGGACAGTGTTTCTTTATCTCTCCTACTCCAGCTGGCCTCCCTACCAGGACTGATCCGTTTTCAGGAACCCCTCCTGACCCTTGGACCTCTGCCTGGGTATGCCCCCTCCTCCTCACCACTGTCCAACAACTGGGCCCTTCATGGGGAGTGACCATCTTCCTGTTGTATAATTTCCTTCCCTTCATACCACCACCGACCACCCCCTCCCCCTCTTCAACGCAGACCTCGTTGGTCTTCACCAAGAGACTGGGGCTCTTTTCATAAGAAATTAATTCACTTAACCCCTCCCATTAACCCTCCTTCATCGATCCCTCACGATCCCTCCAGTGAGGGATCATCGGATCCCTCACTTCTTCAATAACTCACGGTCCACCCTGGTGGAACTTGGGGTTCCCAACCACTTTCAGTCTAATCACTTCCCACCCCATCCCGCTCTTTCCGGTCCCCTGGTGGTCCCGGAAGTGTGCGCAGAAGCACTCGGCCAAAACACCACGCCTTACTGCGTGCGTAAGAACCCCATTTCCCTTGCTCTGTAGTCGCTTACCGTTTATTGGAGGCCCGTATCAAACGTGTTATTACCTTGTAATGAGACACGTTCTGGCACTGGGCCTCCTTTTTGTGCTTCCCCTGTCCTTCTCCCTCCTCGTCTCCGGCTTGGTCCTTTTTCAGGAAGTGGTCCACCCTCACCCCACCTTACATTTCCCGTTTAACTAATTAATGGTGCCTCCTCATCACTGATGCCGTCAAAGTTCGAGTGCCTTGTGCCTCCCACATTCACACTACACTCGCTCTCCAGACCCCGTAAACCCCCACCTGTTAGTTACCCCCTTCCCACACCGGCCATACAATTAGCACTGCTATAAAACCCCCAGGAGCTCTTCCCTGCTTTACAGCACGCACTGTCCGCTGGGAAGGCGGCGGGTCCGAAACAACGTCCCGACCGAGTTTTCTTCGCCGCCTCCCAGATGCTCTGGCCCGCCTCCCCTCCTGTACGTCTTCAACGCCACTGCTGTCGGGGACGATTCCCTTCTGTGTGGCGTCATCCAGCACATTCCTATTCTTAATCCTGGCAAGGCTCCGTCTGAGGATTCCCTCCTATAGGCACATTAGCCTTCTCTCTAAATCTTAGTAAAGTAGTAGAACAAATAGTGACTGTAGGTTGACATGGTGGGTTGGAAACAAACAACACCTTCTTCTATCAAATAATGTTCGGTTTCGTCGTCCTCCCCGGGGCACCCTGGATGCCCTGCTCCAGCTGAGCACCACCTACAGGAATGATTTACCCACATAACATTCACGCTAATAGCCTTTAATTGACCTCCAACAGTGTTTGGACACCTCCTCCCATACTGCCATCATTGAAAACCAATCTGCCCGCTTGGTACTGCATGGCTCCCCTCTCCAATGGGTTAAATCCTTCTGTCTTACAGGTCCTTCTCTCTTGTGATGCGGGAAACCCCTTTCCAGGTCTTACCCTGTACGCAGAGGCGTCCCACAAGGGTTCTCCACTCAGTCCTGTCCTCTTCAAGAACATATTGCTTTCCACAGTACTTTCTCCCCTGCTCTCCATGCACCAGCACTCATCTATGCTGATGACATACTCTCTCATTTTGCTCTGCTCCCACTTCCCAGGGGCCAAGACCATCTTCACTTGGCTTGATTCGTCCACTCATGGACCACCCGTTGGGGCCTGACGGTGAGTGCCCAAAATATAGCCTTCTGTGTTTCCCCGCAGGCGTATTCCCAACATCCCGATGGGTCCACCAGTTATGGGGTCGCACCAATTTCCTTCAAAACCACCACAAATTCCTTGTTTACTGGTTGGTGATGGCCCCGCCTAACCTGGGGCCGCCACATACAGTAAACCTTGTGACCTCGTGCCTCAAAGTCTTAACTTAATGAAGATCCCATTGCCAGTGGTCAAGTGCGGGTGGCGGACAGGAATAACCCTCCTTCATTTCTTTGCACTTACATCCGTAGTCCGCTTATGACTACGGGGGTGAGGTTCTATGTTGCGGCCGCACCTTCCCTCCTCCACAAGTTAGACGAATCCAGATAATGCCCTTCGTATAGCTTTGGTAGGCATTCAGGTTCCTCCCCAGTCACAGCCCTTCAGGCAGAATCCTCCCTCCCCTCCCTGTCTACACCGGCTCCACCACCCTCCTTGTCCCACCTACACCAAGCTTGCTCCTCTCCCCCCTGCTGGCCATGCCCTCCACTCCCTCCTCCTCCGAACGGTAGGGAACCTCTTCATGGCCCCCTAACGTTATCAAGCCCACACAGCCTCTCTTATAGAGAGCCCTCTCCTTCTTTGCTTCTATCTGGGCGACTCCACTCCCCCACCTCCTTTCGCACTCTTGAGAAGACCTCTCCCCTGGGCCCTTGGTTTCTCTCCTTCTCTAATTTCTTATCTCTGTCCCCTTCACACACCTACACCATGGTCGCAAGGCTGCCTGTCCAGTGCAGGGCAGGTACCTTTTTCACTTCCCTCCTAACACCCCCGCACAGTAACTCCCTCCACATCTACACCGACGGCTCCCGTCTGCCAGCCCTCCGTTTGTAGGTGCGGCCATGTACATCCCGGCCAGATCACTTGCCACCGCCTGGAGGTTGCCGCCCGCTGCCTTCCATCCTGACGGCAGAACTTTTTGCCATCAGGGGAGGGCATCAATAATGCCCCACCGTGCCCCCCCTCCCCCCCACCCCCCCCCCCTGTACAGTAACCATCATTCAACAGATTCCCGGCCCAAGCCCCTCCAACTTCTCCGACGTCACCGCCTCACCTCACCATGGCCCTTTGCTTTCACATCCACGCACCTCTTGCTTCACTTATATCCTGACCTCTGGCCAGGTCATCCCCCTTCAGTGGGTGCCCTCCCACATTGGTTGTCAGGGGCAACACTGTGGGCCCCCCCGACAGGATGCGGTCAGCAGGGCACACTCCCTCCCGTCTCCCATAGACATACCACAAGACCTGATGATTCACTGCTAACCTTCGGAACTACATGCAACCGACACTGGGACACAGAGCTGACTGACGCCTTACAGTAACACTTCACTTGGACGAATACGAATGACACGCGACACCACTAGGTGGACCCACTCCCCAGCCTGTGCCCTGGACACCGCGTCACCATACTACCGGATTGCCACACCCGCCTCAACTCTCACCTACTACAAACTGGCATGACTGAATGACCCTCACTTGCCCCTGGTGCCCCCTACCTGACACCCTGAACACCATCCTGCAATGTCCTCGCCGACCCACTCCCACCGCACGGCACTCTCCAAATCACTATACTCCACTCCTCCTCCGCAGACCAACTCTAGCCGACCTCTTGGGTGGCTCTCCAACCCCGGGCTTGGCCTTCAAAATCCTCAAGCACACCAGACCTTCCTACAGAGTCTGGCCAACTGCACAGGATCTAACCTGCTGACTCATTTGCATCCTGCACCTTCGGGGCACTACAGGCTGTGGCACCCAGCCGGGCACGGCCCCTTCAAACCCCCCAACAACAACACCAAAAACCACTGCAAGGTGATCTGCCAGCCCACTGAGGTGAGGGAGAGGAGTACCTTGCAGGGAGTGAACCATGGCTGTGGAGGAAGCCGGGCGACGGGAGAGGAAAGATGGGGGGAGGAGGAGTCTGTGTAGATCCAACTCGGGCCCGGGGGCGTATTTTGGTGTTCAGGTAAGACACTGCCTGGCGAATGGCAAAAGTTTCTGCCGTCAAAAACGCCCTGTTTCAGGGGGCAAGCCGCCACGTCCTGCAGATGTTGGAGCGAGGGTCATAGACGGCAGCGCCTGTTAACGGAATGGTGGGGGAGTGAGAGCCGTCAGTGAAGATCTTCAGGTGGTTGTGGTAGAGGGACATGTCGAGTTGACGGAATAAAGGAGCTGCCAGGACGCTAGCAAAGGTGTTTGGGAGGAAATCTGGGATAGTCAGGCAACCAACAAAGGAAATGTCCAGCCAGGAGGGGACCGGGGAGTGTGGGCTGATGGGCTGAGTAGGAGGTGATGGCAGGTTCACACAGAGTGGACCAGCAGTGCACGACCAGTAGAGGCTGACGGGCTCCAGAAGCCGACTGGAGTGTGAGGATCCACACCGGAGTTGGCATAGAAAATGGCGAGGGGGGGGATGGGGCAGGGACATGATTGTGGTGGTACTGGCTACACAGGATCTCCCTCCTGTGTACCTGCAACGGGGGGATACCGCTCTCTGCGTGTAGGGCGATGACAGGTGAGGACCTCATGCCCCCATGGAGATCCTCAGGGCCGCTTTTTGCAGGACGTCCAGTTTCCTGAGGGTGGAAAGGGCTGCTGAGCCTTTAAATGCAGCTGCCATAAGACACCTTAGATCTGATGGCCGCCTGGTAGTATGCAAAGGAGATCAACGACTGGCCCCCCAGCGGACACCAGCCACCCGCTTCATGATGTTGAGGCGCCTGTTGCAGGTGGTACGGAGGTACTCAATATAAATGAGACCAGGTCGGCGGGGACCATCCAGCCGCATACCGAGGAAGGTGTGGGACCTGGTGTAAGGCACCGGGGAGCCACCTAAGGGTGACAGTGGGTGGAGAGCGGACAGGCCCTTGAGGTTTGAAGCACATAAGGAGCTTTTGGGAGCTTTAAATTGAGAGACCCCATGTCCTCACCCAGTCAGTTAATGTATCAGCTGCCTCCTGCAAGCATAGCTGTGCCTGGGCCTGAGTGTTGGCTCTGCTGAGATGGTAATGTCCGTCTGCATAGATAAGAAGGGGGAGAGGGGGGAGGAATGTGGAGGTCTGAGAGGAGGACATTGAACACAAAGGGCTGAGGATGGAACCCTGCGGCACTCCTCTCTGCTTGGTTTGGGAAGGAGAGGTGGAGGCACCAACCCGCAACCTGAAAAGCCCGGGCCTGACAAGAATGACCGGAGCCAGGCGAGGGTGGGTCCCGTGATTCCCATGGAAGCCAACTTACAGAGGATGCCTTCGTGGGACCAGAGCCCAAATGCTCCCTCTAATCTACAAAGAGGGAGATCATGACCTCCCTACCCCGTAAGTGTCACAGATGTGATACCCAGCTGCGCCAGGACATCTAGGGTGCTCCTGCGGGGCCTGAAGCCACACTGCAACCTCTCTCAGGAGATGGCCATCCTCCAGCCCCGGGATAGGCGAGTGGCCACAAGTCGCTCCCAGGAGCGAGCACGAAAGAGAGGAGAGCGATAGGGCGGTAGGGTGGACGGGAGTGTGGGGTCCTTCCCGGGTTTGGGTATAGGTAGCAGGGTGGAGGTTTCCAGTACGTAGGAAAGACGCCCCGGAGCCAACTGGTGTTGAAGAGGGAGAGTGCCGTGGACTTTTAAAGGGGGGTGTCATGTGAAGCAGGAACTCATACGGGACGTTGTCCCGGCCCCAGTTTTCCCCCGGGCTTAAGGTGGACAAAGGCCCGGTCCATCTCATCAGTCGTGAAAGGACTGGTGAGTGCCGGGATGCCAGGGAGGCAACAGCAGTATTTATCGCCGCATTGATGTTAAGGGATACGCGAGAGGACACCGGAGACCAAACTTGTCCTGGTAGTGTGCGGCAAGCAATGCAGCCTTCTGCGGGGCATCTAGGAGGGGTTGGGACCACCTTCAGGGGCAGTGAGAGGCGTTTTTTTTTTGGCCCTCCATGGAGTGGAAAAATCCCACGTACGCTTTTTTGGGGGAGGATGGAGAGAGGGAAGCGCAGTGGGAGCCCCACGCCTTCCTCTGGGCAAGGAGGATGGTCCTGGCACACATGGCATCGGTCTATGATATTCAGCCCCAAGCTGTAGTGTGGCCTTCGACGCCACAGGTTCCATGCCCCCCTAACGGGCCTTGACTGCCTGGGCGCAGTCGTCGTTCCACCAAGATTTTTCCCGGACGGCGAGGGGCGCGACGCGTCGAGAGATGGGAAGGCAGCCTTTTCCCGCGTCCCCCCAGGAATGTGGAAAGGGAGGCAGCGGCGTCCTCCGGGGAAGGGAGGAGACATCCGGTGGGCGTGGAGTGGCCGCCTCAAAAGGGGGCCCGGCCGAAAGGCGTGAGTTTCCAGCGAGGCAGGCAACCGGGGTGAGGCCTGCAGTGACGGCAGGGAAGGAGGCGAGGAGGGGAAGGTGGTCACTCCCCATGTAAGGGCCAGTGGTGACGGTCATGGCACTGAAGGCTGGGTCCCCAAGGAATAGGTCCAATCAGAAGTAGCACCCGTGTGGGGATGGTACGGGTAGGCAGACCCGGGGTGAAAGAAGGGACAGGCGAGGCGAGTCAAGGATAGTTTTAAAGAGCGCCCTCCCGAGGTGTTGGTGAGGTGGAAGGGAGGTCAGGTTCCCAGCACCTGTGATGGGCATTGAAGTCACCCATGAAGACAACAGGCGAGGAAGGGGGAAAAGTAGTGAATCAGTTCCCGTTATGTGGCACCCTCAGCGTTATAGGGAACCGCTACGGATAACCCACCCTGTTGCGTAGCAACCCTGCTGCGAAACCCCTTCGAGGTGGCCGTGCTGCCACTGTGGGAGGGCAAGGGGGGAATGGTCAAGGAGTCGTGAATTGCAAGGAGGACGCCACCTCCACGCCCTTGGGGTCTGTCCTTCCGGATGATGTTGTAGCCGTTAGGGTTTAGGGAGGTGGGGGGAGAGCCACGTCTCACACAACCCAACCACCGCAGGTAAAGTTTCCCCCAAGTAGGGCTTGAACTCAGGGGTCTTCCTGAGCAGGGAACGGGCAATTCCACAGGAGAAAGGGGGAGGTCTAGCACTGGAGGAAAACGTTGAGGACGGAGGAGAGTGCTGGCCAAAGACTGGCTATATGGCAGGGGCTGACGAGCCCTGTTGGTAAAGGCGGTAAGCTTCCATGAGAAGGGTGAAAATCTGCGGCATGACGTTGTGTCCTTGTCCCTGGACGGGAAAAGGAATGCGGAGGGGGTCGCAAGTGAGGCGTGTTGGGCGGTGGGGGTGGCCCAGGAAGGCGTTGGGGGCCCAGAAGCAGCACGGGGGGCAGAGGGGTGCAGGCACGGCACCGTCCCGAGAGAGGAAGGACGGGGTGGTGGAGTCCGCCACTGTCGTGAAGTGGGTGGGGTCCCCAGGGAGGCAGGAGAATATGAACCCCCAGCAGCGCCATGGGGTGCACCCCACCTGTGACCTGACTGTGGCCTGCGGCTAGGGTCTCTGTACTATTATTCAAGGTACTCTAGCTGCGGCTACAGCGGCGGGCTGATGCCCGCTCATTTATTACTGTTTTTTATGTATATATGTATGTGTATGTATGTGCATGTGTATATGTATATGTATATATGTGTAATAGATGTAAATAAATAAATAAAAAAAATTAAAAATCCTCCCCTCTATTGATTATTGTAATAGTAGCTAGATAATGGTTATCATTATAGTATTAAGCATTATTACTTTTACAGTGTATTGATAATGCTACTGCTTCTGTTGCTGCTATAATAATAATAATAATAATAATAATAACAGTTCATGATTAGGATTTACATACTAGTAGATAACACTATAGTCGCCAGTCACTTGCCACTACACTAATGTCGCCAGGCACAATATATTACGAATTTTAGCATCACTACAGACTTTTATGTGCCACTGAAGACATGTAGTACGTACGGTAGTGTACGTGATATGTACATAATATAAACTACTGTGCATGCCTCTTCAGTGACGCATAAAAGTCTGTAGTGATGCTAAAATTCGTAATATATTGTGCCTGGTGACATTAGTGCAGTGGCAAGTGCGTTATGCTTATGAGTAGCCGCCAGCCGGCTAGCCGTTGCCCGCTGGCCGCTGGCTGGCGCCAGGCAGGCGGCGGCTGAGGTCAGAAGTGAGGTGGAGCGGGCTGCATGTATATACTGTTACGAACCTCCTAGTACCTTACCTTCCTAAAGGCCACGTCCAGGTTGTAACCAACTTAGGTAAGGTACTAGGAGGTTCGTAACAATACGTACGTATGTACAATACGAAGTAGTTGCCTTATAGTTATATTTCAACACAGCTTGAAGTACAGTCTTAAGTAGATTTTATACTAACCTTACCTATAACCATGGATTTCTAGAAATGCGCTAGAACGTGCACCAGATTGAATAAAAATGCACTGAAAAACGCGCTATGCGCAAAATACAAAATGTACGCGCTGTTTGTGATGCCAATGCGCCAGAACTAGCGCATTTCGCACTAGTTTGGCAACTGCCCACCTCGATAATCAGGAATGCCTACCGTACTCTCTCGCTCTTCTCAAGTAGTAGTATTTCTCTTGTGTACCCCCACCCCCCCTCCTTCAGCCAGTTCCTGCCCCCAACACACTAAGTAGTATTGCTTCCTCTCTATAGAAGATATTATGGCAATCTACCGCTGTGGTAGGCGGAGGGAAAACGGTCAACTTGCGCCACGCTGCCAGACGTACGACTACGCCCATCTCTCTCTCTCTCTCTCTCAAAGTAATAGTATTTGACTGTATATTTCTCCTATGCACCTCTACCCCCCCTCCTTCTGGCAGCTCTCTCTCTCCTCTTCTCTCCTCTCTCTCTCTCTTCTCTCTCTCCCTCTCTCCGTCCTCTCTCTCCTCTCTCTCTCTCTCATCTCCTCAACAATAATATATAGTTTTTTTTCCTATGCACCCCCCATGGTGGATGATTAGATAGCTGTGAGAACCGCATATGTATTATGTACACACTGGCAGGTGTATCTGCTTCTCTGAGAACACTATAGTCCCCAGTCACTTGCCACTGCACTAATGTCGCCGGGCACAATATATACGAATTTTGCATCACTACGGACTTTTATGTGCCACTGAAGACATGTAGTGTGATGGTAATATAAATTAACTACTGTGTATGCCAGGGGCATAGTTTAGGCCTGGGCATTGGGGCTATAGCCCCGGATGTTTTATGAATAGCCCCGGATCTCAAATATTTTTTTTATTATATAAAAATTAAGAATAGCCCCGACCGGGGCCTACACAATTTTTTTAATTCATGTTAATACAAGAATTGATAGGTCTCGTACGGAAATCATTCGGCTTGATCCCGTCCGGTTCACGCTCCTATCACATATTAACGGCCACTCGCCAATCGGCCACCCGTCACGGGCCACCAGTCACGCAGTGTGGACACTATTTCACTACCTGGCAACTCAGCTTTGGCTGCACCAAACGCGCTGAGTTTGGGAGAAGTGCAGCAGGGCCAGCACACACGCAGTCACGCAGTGTGGGAGCGAGAAAAAGAGAGCAGAGCGCACAGGTTACTGGGCTTGTTGACATCTGGTGGTAGATAGCAGTATGGCTATAAGGATCTTTTTCGAAAAGAAAGGTGGCCAAGGCAATGTAGTGCAGCCTAGTAGGCTAGAGTAGGCGGAGGAAGAGTTAATTAGTGCTAGTAATTGCGACTTTTATAGCCGCTCCCAACGGCACTCAACTACGGACATCCCGCAACTGTGAAAGTGATATTACTATAGTTAACCTTCTGAAATGTTCAAAATCGAAGTTTCATTCAATTACAGTTTTAGTTGCTAATATACACACAATAACATAATAAGCTGGCAACAGGTTAAATGACATAAAAGTTAAAACACTAATGCTAATGAACAGAAATGTGTCGCTACCATATGCAATGAAGTCTGAATGTGTACTTCTATGCGACTTCTTGTGAACATAACATTGACTAATATTCTTGAAACTATTGTATTAATAATTTGTTGAGTCATATGGAACCTTTAGACATGCATAGAAGCGCCAGAAACATATGTATCTGCTGTACCGTTTACTCATCCTCTGAATCACCAGAATCCGGCTCAAGGTCGGGTTCCTGCTGCTGCACTGCTTGGTTGGTGCAGGTCTGGAGCTTGCACATATCAGTGCATGTGAGGCAATTGACCAGGCATGCACAGTCAGGCAGCTTGCAAACCCGTGAACACTTGCAAGCCAGTAGCACCAACACCACCTCTGGTTAGACCTGTTCAGAAAACATTTTTTCCTATCTTTATACCCTCCTGCACGGTTTCCAATGTTTTTTGACCTGGAAAAGTCGAAAATTACAACCATTATAAGCCAAAATGTCAGGAACCTTTGCCTCATGAAGCATGAAGTTCTATTCTATACACGTTTTCTGAAACGCCAGTTTCGGAGCATTTTGATGTTTGTTTTCGCCTATTTTTTCACCAATAAATGGGCATAAGCAGGTTAAAGCAAGTAATTAGATGCTGACTGAAACATCAAAATGCATAGAAACATTTATGGAAATATTACATGTGATATTTATAGACAAATTTTCAAAAAAATTAAACTAAATATAATTTATTTCACTCTAGTCACAAATTCACTATGGTTTTAGCATGACATCTAATGGTCTGTTATGTTTGTTGCAGATCTGTTGAAACCTGCTAACAAATCCAGAGATACTTCACAAGATAACTTCACTATGGCAGTAAGCAAGGAGCTCCGAGGACGCAAAGTTGACATCTCAGAACCTCCACCTGCAGTCCAGAGACAAGCGTCACGCCGACCTGCTACTAGATCTGCTACAGAAACCTTCCTGATGGGCTACCCATCATCCAGCATCAGTGGCTCCCAGTTACCCACCAACAGACAGGCCTTCCAGTACTTCCTCCATCCCCAGAGTTTTGCCAGAAAATACAGGGAATCCTAAGCATCAAGACCTCGCCAATAAAACAGTGGAGGCTATCATCCCATTCTGGCAGATGGCTGGGATCAAGACCATGACCAAGTACAATGCAGCGCAGCATTTCATGACACTTCACAAAAAGCCACAGAGATCTAGCAAGGAAAAAAGGGTAGAACAGGTGACCCTGGAGGGAAAAGGAGTGCCTTTGTCCTGGAATTAGAAAAGCCTGTTCGACATAGGAGCTTCAGATGCCATCCAGGAATAGAGAGAAACCGACTGCTATCAAGGGAGAAGAAGGACAAGGACCATCAGGTTCTACCAGGATCAGAAGACAGAGGAGAAGGCCCACATGTCTGGTCATGACAAGATATTTGAGTCACGGTCCCAGCAGCAAGCAGAGAGGGCTGCAAGACTGCAGCAGAGAGAGGAACAAGATATGAATTGTCACAAAATTTCTACAATTTTTCAGCTGCCACACAGCAAAGGACTGCTGCGATGGGTCTCCCTGGGCTGACCCAACCGACAGTGAAGGGAATGCAGAGGACAGGGATTACCAACAACCCTCGTCCTGGATGTTCACATCACCAAGACACTGTGACTCTCACATTTCCCAGGAGGGTCATGGAGTGTGTTGACATCTGCAGTACCGCTGATCGTCTGGGATTGTCTGACAATCAAGTGACAGCCTTAGTCTCTGCTACATTGAAGGCTGGTGGAGCTGACCTGGACAAGTTTTGTCATCTCAACCTCAACAACGAGCGGAACAGGATGCTGAAAGGGTTTACCACACAGCCAGGAGTACATGGCAGCATTTAGCGAGGACCCTCCCAAGTATGCTGCTCTCCACTGGGATGGCAAGATGCTGAGAGATGTCCTGGGAAGTGATCCTGGGACCACGTCAGAGACTCTGGCTGTGCTTGTCTCAGGCCCAAACCTGCATATCCTGAAGGCAAGCTACTGGGAGTACCAGTGATAGACAGCTCAACAGGAACGGCTCAGGCAGAGGCATCCATGGATTTGCGGAGGATGGGGGCTTACTGGAGTGATCACTGCCCTTGTGTTTGACACAACGGCCAGCAACAGTGGAGTACATCGGGGAGCTGCCAAGCTTCTGGAGCAACAGCTTGACAGGAAGGTGTTCTACCTGGCCTGCAAAGACACCCCATTCTAGAAGTGCTGGTTGGTGCTGTATGGGAGAATCTGTTTGGCAAGGTCCAAAAGCCCAGGAAAACCTTGGTTCAAGCACTTCAAGGACGTTTTGGACAGATCTTACCACAGACAAAACCCCACAACCCTGTCCATCAGACAAAAAAGGGTGAATAAAAAGAAGAAAGAGTGCAAGGAAATACTACAGGAAATCCTGAGGTCGGAGAAGCCTCCTAGAGCTGACTACCGTGAGATGGCTGAGCTTTACACTGATCGTTTCCCTTTGGGGACACGCCTCCCCGCGGAATCCACTGGGGTCGTCCTGGAGCCATTCATCAGGCCAGGTGGATGGCCAGAAACCTGTATTCTATGAAGAGTTCATGTTTGCTGAGCAGCTGGAGTACGAATGAAGAAACTGTTGTGAAGCTGGAACGCCTCAACCTCTTCCTAGGGCTGTTCTATACACCCAATGTGGATGTCATCTACACTTGCTGCAGATGCCCCCTGCAAATGATCTGCAGTTCATGAAGGACATGATGAAGTTCAAGAGAAAAAGATCCAGAGATTGCTCAGGCAGTGCTACAAAAACTTGAAAACCACAAGTGGTACCTGACACAGGAGGTTGTGCCGTTCGCTCTCTTCGGTAGCAGACTCAGTGACAAAGAGAAGCAGGACATTGCTGCCAAGCTGCACGCCACTGAGAAGCCAGATAGCTTCAGACGAGGGAACCTATGTTCCCTCAGGTTACAGCCAAGACGACTCTGGGTGATCTAATTGGTCCAGAGAGTCATCTTCTGCTTGACACCCTTGGCATTGAATGACTGGCTTCTGCAACCTGTGGCGACATGGCCAAAAGGGGTGATGACTACAGCAAGGCCCTGGAATATGTCAGCAATGTAAAAGTAGGAATGACATTGCGAGCGGGAGTCAAGATGATGACTGATTTCGCAAACATCATTACCACAGATTCTCAGCAAAAACAGTACCTTCTTCAAACTGTGGAATACAACCGTGAGCGATTTGATAGCTTCAAGAAGCAAACTCTGAAAAAAAGACTGTGAAGTGTCCTTCTGACATAGACAATAGAGTTTTCTGCCACTTGAAAATAGTTTTTAGAGTCTTTGTCACACATTTTTTGATGTCAAGATTGTAATATTTATGAAATTCTATGAATTTTCAGAAAATGTTGCTTTTTTTCTGGGTATGATGTGTCTTTTTTTCTTGAATTTTTTACTTGGATTTTTTTTTTCAGAAATAATATTAAAAATGCTTCAATTTGATACCCAATTTGTTGTTCTATCCCAATTGTAACAAAAGTCTCAGGTGAAAAAAAGTGTGGCGGAAGGCAAAATTAGACGCTTTTCTACTGTCGCGGGCTTAATATCTTGAGGTCCAATGAGGCAAAGGTTCCTGACATTTTAGCTCAAAATGGTTGTGATTTTCGGCTTTTCCAGGTCAAAAAACATGGGAAACCTTGCAGGGGGGTATAAAAATAGGAAAAAATTGTTTTCTGAACAGGTCTAACCTCTGGTGCTGGTGCCGAACGCATCCAGAGGATGTTCAGCTTCCCGTCTTCTTCAGTCCAGCCATGCTCACTGGGGCTTGGCACGTTGGCCTTGGGCTCTAAACAGTGTCTCCAGATAGCAGCCTGGAAATTGGCTCTCTGTGCGTGTAGGAAGAGGCAGTCTCTGCATGGTGGCAGCTGGCTTGACTCTGCTTCCCCTCTCTTTGCAGAGAAGAGCTGGTAGCGCAGCTCGTTAACACTGTTGCCCCCTGCGGCGCTGCTTCTGCTCTTGTTGCTCCTGCTGCCGGCATACATTGCACAGGAGAACTGCTCAAGCTTATCAAAGATTTCATCGCTCAATTCCCAGCATTGGCCCAGCTGTATGAATGCCTAGTTAGACGGGTCCTTCTTGAGTAGCGTCAGTGCAATTAGCTTGCCTTTACCGGCAAAGCAGCTTACAGAGTCACAAACAGTGAACGCATGCAGGCCAATCAGGCTGTCGCAGACACCCTGTCCTTGACTTTTCCCGATCTTGTCTACATCTGCGTATCGGGTGCGAGTCTTGGTTCCAAACTTCTGGTAGATAGAGAGATCCATGGTGCTGTGCATGGCAAGGCTAATGATTTAAGACATCAGTGTCCTCTGAGCAAATGACGGCTGCCTTGTAGCCATCTCTCGCTGCATGCAGCGTGTGGAGAAGCAGGCGGGTATCAGCCTCTTCTTGTGTCGACTCGAGCTCAGGTACCTCCTCCCACTTGTCTTCTGTTAGCTTGAAACAGCTTTGTTCACAGGTGACATAGAGCGCCTTGTCCGGTAACTTCTCTCTGTACTTTGAGAGTTTCCACTCTGTCAAAAACCTGATCAGAGAGGTCTTGTTTGAAGATCCAGACAGGAATTTCCTCCACTGCTGCACCATGATGCCCGCCAGCTAGGTTCTTGTATTGGAGAGAGTTGTCGGCACCTCGGTTGACTCGTTCAGCTTGTTTGATTGAGGTGGAGCGGTAGACATCAAAGACAATATCAATTTTTTTGCTTTGTCCCCCTTCATGAAGGATATTGGTGAAGGCCAGCTCTGCCACCTGTCCAAAAGTCTTGTTGCTTCCATTCAGCTTCTGGACCAAGCCCATCCCGTCAATGATGGTAGCAGCTGGGGTTGGGATCTCTTCTACTGCGGACACATTCTTCTCCAGTTCTTTGGCAAGGGCCGGCCGCCTTGTTTGTTTTCCTTAGCGTCCCATCAGTATTTGCCAATGCCCATGGCAGTGAGCCTAGGGGGTAGGCAAGAACATCCTTAATGTTTACCTGCCGGCTTTCAGCAACCAAGATCATGTGGCTGAATAAGTTCCTGTCCACATTGAGAACAATATCCTGCGAATTCTTGGACTTACCTTTGACATTGATATTGGCGAAAGTCTTCAGGCCTTGCTTCTTTAATTTGCCGTGGAATTTCTCCTGCTAGTCCTCGTCTAGCCTTGCCGTGAATTCTTGGTATGCCGCTTCTCCTACTGTATGAGCTCTCAGCAGGCCCCTGCTGACTTCAGGAGGCGCTACAGTGCCAGTGGACAGGCTGATTAGGTCTTCCTCATCTGGAGACATGGGGTTGAGCCAATTGTTTTCCATCAGGTCTGTCAGGGTCTCTACATCCTGCTCATCCTTCTTCTTCCATTCAGTTTGAAGATCGGGATGAGTCAGTTTTGAGCTGCTCCCTCCTGTCCTTTCTCTGAGTTGTCTGAGGTATCGGCTTCTGTATTCCTGCGTTATGTAATACTTTATGACGGCTCCTGGTTTGAGACTAAAGCCTTTTGTTCCCCCAGCTGTCTGCATGTCCTTGTTCACCGTCTTTTCGATAGTTTGGTCCACAGGGATGCGACCAAACGGGTTCATCGACCCCAGCTGCACGGAGAATTTTCCTGCCATGAACTCAGCGTGAACATCTGGGTGTGTCGTGGGTAGCTGGCTCATCTGAGCCAAGTAATATGGCAAGTAACTAGCGTAATTGACCCTGTCGTATGCGAAGCACCATGGAATCATGGCTCGGATGCATGACAGGTGGAACATCCAGTCCCCTTCTCTGGATGCACGGATAAGGCCTAAGAGGATCTCCACCATGTCTAGGTAGGTCACCCAGAATGCTGCGAGTCCACTGCCGCTTCTGAGAACCTCAAGGTATTCCTCGAAGAGATCCAAGATACGTGTGCAAGAGGGGTTCTTGAGGATCTGCTCCAGACCATTTTGAGAGATGTCCTTGGCAAAGATGTCAATGTCTCGCAGAGACTCCTCCAGATGTACCATGTCGTCGATGTTTGTCGTTTCTAGCCAGGGGAGGAATCCCTTCCACACTAAGCGCAAAAGGGCTTCATAGACCAGCTTGTGCAGTCGTACTGCTCGGTTGTACTTCCTAGCCATCCATGATGCCCGCGACTGAGCCTTGTGCAATGACCCCAGACTCAACACATAGATCACGGAGCCCGGCATTTTGAAAACGCTTCTCGATGGTTGCTAGAAGAGTGCAGATGGTATGAAAAGCACCCATCCTGATGATGATGTTCCCAAAACGGTCAGGGTGCTTCCAGGTGATCTCGACAGCCTTTGCATATAATGCCTGGTCAAAGACGCAGACAATCTTCGTCAGGCAATGACTCGGAGTCCCTTACTGGGGAGGGGACCAGAAATATCCCCAGGTCAGACCGATTCAATGGTGACGACTCGAGGTGTCTTGATACTTCTTCTAGCCTTCTCTCCTTAAACTTCTGTAACATTCGCGGCCTTAGATCTAACTTTCTCTCTGTTGAACATCATCTCTCCTCCTCTAAACCTCATCTTCTTTTCCTCACCGAAACCCAGTTGTCTGTGAGCACTGACAGCAGACCTTTTTCTGTCTCCTCTTACTGTCTCTATTCTCATTTTCAATCAAAAGCTGGCTGTTGCGTATATGTGCGCAATGACATCACTTGCTCTCGTGCCCACGACCTTGAATCTTCCGAATTTTCTACCATCTGGCTTCGACTTCAATGTCACTCTCTTACTAAATTTATCTGTGCTGTATATCTCTCACCTAACTCCTCTGACTATGTAAAATTCTTCGACTTTTTAACATAAAAAGTGGAGCACATCTCATCTCTTTTTCCTTTAGCGAAATTCCATTCTTGGGGACTTCAATGTTCACCACCAGCTTTGGCTATCATCTTCTTTCACTAAACAACCTGGTGAACAAGCCTACAACTTTTCTATCCTCCAAGACCTAGAGCAGCTGGTGCAGCCCCCTACCCGTATTCCTGATCGCGTTGGAGAAACACCCCAAAATTCTTGATCTTTCCTAACTACTAACCCTTCTGCTTACTCTGTGAAACTATTTTCTCCGTTGGGTTCCTCCCGATCACAATCTATTTTTGTAACCTCTCCTGTCGCTCCCGGGGCCGCCCCGGGACCCACCTAAGCGGAGGTGTTCTGGCACTTCAACTCAGCTAAGTGGGAAGACCTAAGGCAGTACTACTCTGATTTTCCATGGAATGATTACTGCTTCCATGTCAAAGACCCATCTCTTTTGCAGAGCGCATAACTGAGATCATAGTCTCTGGCATGGAGGCGTTTCATTCCCACACACTTTCTCTAATCCCAAAGCCCGTCAACCTTGGGTTTAACTCTGCTTTTTCTCATGCTGTCCGAGATAGAGAGGTGGTTCACAAACGGTACCGTAAGCATCCATCTCCTGAAATCATGCCCTTATATTTCTGCCCGGGAATCATGCCAAATCTTTACTTCAACTTACCCAAAAAAATCTTTCATTCATAGAAAATGTCAAAATCTTTCTGAATCAAATTCCTCTCGTGACTTCTGGCATCTAGCAAATAACATCTCTTTAAAAATTTTTCTTCTTCATCTTTCCCTCCTATGCTGGGACCCAGATGGCTCCACAGCTGTCTCATCTATTTCTAAAGCTGAACTCTTCGCTTAAACCTTTGCTAAAAATTCCACTCTGGTTGATGAAGGGCTTGTTTCCTTCTCCTCCACCGTCTGACTAATTATGCCTGTCATTAAGATCCTTCGTAATGATGTTTTCTTTGCCTTTCTGGCCTAAATCCTCGGAGGGCTTACGGTCCTGACGGAGTCCCTCCTATTGTTCTCAAAAACTGTGCTTCTGTGTTTGCACCTTGCCTGGTCAAACTTTTCCGTCTTTGTCTATCTTCTTCCACCTTTCCTTCTTGCTGGAAGTTTGCTCACATCCAACCTGTTCCTAAGAAGGGTGACCGTTCTAATCCTTCAAACTACCGTCCTATAGCTTTGACTTCCCGCCTTTTCTAAAATTTTGAATCTGTACTTAATAAGAAGATTCTTAAGCATCTATCTATCTGCTCACAATCTTCTATCTGATCGTCAGTACGGTTTCCGTAAAGGACGATCTACTGGCGATCTTCTAGCTTTCCTAACTGCATCTTGGTCATCCTCCTTTAGGGGTTTCGGTGAATCTTTTGCTGTTGCCCTTGACATATCAAAAGCTTTTGATAGAGTCTGGCACAAATCTTTATTTCCAAACTACCCCCATTTGGGGTTTCTATCTCTCTGTAACCCTTTATCTTAAGTTTCCTTTCAAACTGTTTTTATTTGCAGCTACTGTAGACTGACATTGTTCTTCTCCCCAAATCTATCAATAGTGGTGTTCCCCAGGTTTGTGTCTATCACCCACTCTCTTTCTATTATTCATTAATGATCTTCTAAGTCTAACTCAAAGCCCTATCCACTCCTACGCTGATGATTCTACCCTGCATTTTTAAACGTTGTTTATTAGACGTCCTACCCAACAGGAACTAAGGGATTCACGGAGAGATTGCCACCGAGAGCCTAACTTCTGATCTTTCTAAATTTCTGATTGGGGCAAAGCAAACCTTGTTTGTTCAATGCCTCAAAAACCCAATTTCTTCACCTATCTACTCGACAAAACCTACCAGATAACTATCCCCCCTTCTTCAATGACACTCAAAGCGTCTCCTTTTTCTTCAATGAACATTCTAGGACTATCCTTTTCTAAAAATCTGAACTGGAAATCTCACATCTCATCTCTTCCCAAAACAGCTTTTAAGAAGGTAGGAGTCCTGTGGCGTCTGCGTCCTTTTTTTCTCTCTCCCAATTGCTTGCTCTCTACAAGGGCCTTATCCGCCCATGTATGGAGTATGTCTCACATGTTTGGGGAAAGGGTCCACTCATACAGCCTCCTAAACAGGTTGAGTCTAAAACTTTTCGTCTCATCAACTCCCCTCTCTGACTGACGTCTTCAATCTTTAAATCACCGACGCAATGTTGCTTCTTTTTCTCTCTTCTACCGTTATTTTTATGCTCACTGCTTTCTGAACTTGCTAACTGCATGCCTCCCCCCTTCCCCGGGCCTCGCTGCACAAGACTTTCTACTCACTCTATCCCTTTCTGTCCATCTTCCTAATGCAAGAGTTAATTTAGTATCTTTACTCTTTCATCCCTTTCACTGGTGAACTCGGAACTCTCTTCCTGTTTCTATTTTCCACTTTCCTATGACTTAAATCTTTTTAAAAAAAGAGTAACAAGACCCCCTCCCGAACTAAATTGGCTCACCCCTCTTTTTTATATTATTCTCTTACTGTCTTCTTTATAGGGACTGGCAACTAAGCGGGCTTTGTGTTACCCCTTTTTTTTGTGTGCCCCTGGCCAGTCCTTTGTGAGGTAAAAAAAAAAAAAAAAAAAAAAAAAAAAGGCCCCGTGCCCGCTGGATGCTGAGTGACTGCTTTAGAACCTATTGACTGTGGACATCTGTGTGGGATGGGCATTGATTGTGGGAAGGTAGCCGAAGCGTCAGGGGTGACTGCCCCTCCTCTCGGGTCATGATGTTGAAGCCGGTCCAGCTGCTCACTGACTGGTCTTTTTCTTGCAGCATGCGGCCCAGCATCCAAAGAAGATTCTTCTGCCTGGCAAGCTGGGTCTCCACGTCAGCAACAACTTCAGCGGTCTTGCTCATGGGTGGGCCTGCCCGTTGCCCGGCGTTGTACGTTGGCAGCATCAGCGGAGGTGCCCTCAATGCTCCTCTTCTTTGTTCCCGGCCACAATAGGCTTGGGGTTTGGGCAGGGACCAGGTCTGTCGGCTTTTCCTGCACAGCAATGCCATTCACCCGTGCGACGTCCTTCGCCACTCAGCGTCTCTTCTAGACGGTCGATGTTGTCCCAAGCCAAGGCTGTGAAGACACCGAGAAAGATGTTGCTGGCAGTGCGGGATAACCTCCTGAGGCAGACAGCTACCATTAACATTTCCTGTCAAAGACTTTACACTGAAAGACAGGGCAATGTGTTTGGGCGGTTTGGCTTTGCCACATGTCACTGCATACACAATGTCCTGGCCAAACGATTGCAGGAGACGCTGAACTCTTGGGGTTTCACTGTCAATGCTGTCAGGGTCGTCGGACCCTGTGAGCAGGGTGCGCAAGAAGCCAAGAGTGATTCTGGAGCGATATCAGGTTTGACACTCTCTATCTCTGGTGGCAGGATTGGTTGATATCGTTGGCTTTGGTCCTTGAAGTCAGCCCTGAGTTGCTTGGCAGCCTTTGTTTTGGAGTTCCAGGGCATCCCCTCTGGACAGAGTCTTCAACTGTTTCTTTAGAAATTTGTTTTCCCTGACAAGTTCCTGCACAGTTAAGCTGTCTGGATAGATGAGAAGTTTGTAATTATGATCTTGGATGATGTGAAGAAATCCACCAAACTGCTTCTCAATCCTTTGCCGCAGGTGCTTTTTGGTGGAGTCCTGCACTTGGTCCACCCAAGGGCCAGATTGTCAAATGTTCTCTTCGGTGAGAATGTTCTTCGTCACGTAATTTGGTAGCGTCAAACTGTTTTGAGCCGCGAAGGATATCGTCCCCACCGCGGTGAAGGTAAACAAACGATGGACATCGCCAGACCATGTCTTCACCATTCCCTTCGCTGCGCTGGAAATTTCCTCTGTACTTTTCATCCCATTATGAGGTAAGATGAGCACATTTCCCTGACTTTATATTACTTTTTAGCTGTTTAATGACGAAATTAACCTTTGTGCGTAATAAACAGAGTGGTGTAGAAGTCTCATTGTTGAGAGTAGGTATGCCAAATATGCTTGCGCAGAGATCTCCTCTGTACTTTTCATCCCATTAAGAGGTAAGATAAGCACATTTCCTTTACTTTATGTTACTTTTTAGCTGTTTAATGACGAAATTAACCTTTGTGCGTAATAACAGTGGTGTACAAGCCTCATTGTTGAGAGTATGCCAAAATATGCTTGCGCAGAGATTTCCTCTGTACTTTTCATCTCATTATTTGATTGAGGTTAGGTTACGTAATCAATGCCCTGGTTAGGTTAGTTAACTAGCTGGGTGAATGGGGGGTGCAAGAGGGAGGCATTTTGTAAACAAGGAGACATATTCCTCCCCCTAACCTAAATGTTCTATATCTCCGAAACTATTGATTTGCGACGGAAGGCTCAAGGAGAAAATGTCTCTTAGAATACAATAAGGTAAACAAAACCATGCTCCCAATGTGTAGGGAAGTTTAGTGCCATCGTAAATAATACCGAAAAGGTTATTGTTATTATTAAAGAACAGCGACATAAAGACTCGTTCATGTTGGCTAAATGGGTTATAGTGGACGTGAACTGTGCAGTCGCTACCACCGTTACCATTTGACATATTTTTATTAACTTTTGCTAAGTATAATGTGCATTATTAATCCACTTCTGCGTGCGTTACCTTTAAAACTTATATACATATTGAAGAAATTATAAAGTTGTCTAATAGTGCATACAGACACACCCTTCCACGTCTGGCACATCCTTTAGGAGCTGAGGTTAAGTTTCGGTATGTTAATATTCTCGTCAGAGGGTCGAGGAGGAGGAGCCCCTCCCGTTAGAAGGTTATGTTCGGTTAGGTTTTGGGTAATAATCCTCCCAGCAGGGCGGGGCAGAGTGGACCACAGAGTGGCTTGCGAGCGGGCGAATGCGGGGCGGGAGTCATTTGCAGCCCATGCAGCCCAGAGACCGCGCAGTCCTCGTCCATTGTTACCCCGCAATTTTTTTCCTTTTTATATAAAAATTTTTTAAAATAATAATAGCTAGGTTAGGTTATGTTTTGTAGAGTTATTTAGGTAAAATAAGCGAATCGAATGGTGTGCGATTGATTGCCATATTCTGCAGGAGTTGGTGGGGACAACCAGCCGCAGCAGCCGGCAATCAATCGCACACCATTCGATTCGCTTAACTTCGCTTCGGTAACGCACGCAGAAGTGGATTAATAATGCACATTATACTTAGCAAAAGTTAATAAAATATGTCAAATGGTAAAAGGTGGTAGCGACTGCGCAGTTCACGTCCACTATAACCCATTTAGCCAATATGAACGCGTCTTCATCTGTCGCTGTTCTCTTATAATAACAATAACCTTTTCTTCACCAGTAGCTACGTATGCTAAAACATTAACAACAAATCCCCATCTCAAATTGCACTGTCAACGCTTCATCTTTGGGTTAGGGTTGGGTGAAGCAGTTGGTTGCCCCATCCGTGCGCTATATGTGTTGTCAGTGTTCGACGAAGAGGTCTAACCAAATGCCAGTTTGGTTCAACAAAACAGTCTGATGAAACGCCCCGTGCGATACCCGCTTAAGCTAACTTCACATAACCACATAACCTCAGTATTATTTATTAATAACACACGTCTCTCATTGAAGGACATCTATGAAATACAAAAGTTGCTGGTTTGCTACAAAGTTGTGCTTATACTTCAATTAATCTGACATAGGTTAGGTTAGGTTAGGTTAGGTATGAAAGTATTTAGAAGGTAGCACTACTGTGTTCTAATTTGTATTATTGGTTACAGATATCTCAGAACATGGCCGACTATCCCGACTATCCCGACTATCCTGACTATCCCGACTATTGGGATCAGGTTGATCTGGAGAATGAGATAGATGCCCAAGGTATTGTCGGACGTGGACGTCGACGTCGCAGAGTTGTTACAGGTACAAATGGTGTTGCAAGTTGATTTATTATATTTCTTAGTTGCCTTTTCTCAGAAATCTTACTATTTAGGGATGTCACCCTGGCATATGTATGTATGTATGTACGTATATGTATATATATATATATATATATATATATATATCATATATATATATATATATATATATATATCTATATATATATATATATATATATTATATATATATTATATATATGTACCGTATTTGCCGGCGCATAAGACGCACTTTTTTCCCTTAAAAAGGAATGCAAAGTTCAGCCTGCGTCTAATGCGGGCCATATTAGCGCATGAAAAGGTCGGGCAGAGAATACAGAACAGCCGGTGGTGTATTAGTAAGGGGTCTGGAGTGATCTGTTTTGAGCAGTAGTCCACTGAGCACAAATTTGTAACTGTGTTATCAACAGTAATGCATAATACTAAAAAAAGTTTGGAGTTCAAGAGAAATAAGAGCTGGGGCAACAAGATAGCGATTGTTGCTGCCAAGATGGCCGTGTCAGATGTAAACATCATCCACCCCCTGTTGCTCCTCTCCATTGTAAAACGTCTGATATCTCAGGTCTGCCGCTTCACCTGGGATACTTCACTCGGCGACGCCCTCCGCGCACCCGCCATGGGTCATTACCGCTCAGACTCCTCCCCGCACCCATGGAAAAGACAAACATCCCGCATATTAGAAGTCGCCTTAATTAACCCGCATTCGACTCGGGCCACAAGTTGACACAACAGTTGGAAGGAGATGATAGAAGGGAGACAGAAAATGGTGATGGAATCTTCGCTGGAATGAGTAGCTATTGTTGATAAATGAAATAGTGAAACAAAGAGCGTGTTAAAGTTTTATTTGAAGCAGTGTGAGCGGTGCGAGGAGGTGTAGTATCTTGGGGAGTCTGTCTATACACACAAGGATGGAGAAAGGGCGTCGTGACTTTGTTGTTTATTTGACAGCGAGTCATTGTACAACGTGGGGACAAGAGGTGCGCGCCGTGTGTGTCTCTGTGTGTCCTGTGGCTGACTGAATTACCTGACTGATGTTGCAGTTGTGTCGGCGAGGACAAGTCAGGTCAGCGTCAGGTCACCCTCGGGCCTCTAATCCTGGTCCCAGACAGGGGGGTGGCCTAAGCCGATGCAGGTGTGTATGTGCGTGTGTGTGTTAGCGCCGCTACAGTGGTAAGCAAGGTGGGATAGGAGACATCATAGGCCTTTGTACCACCTTGACCCCTCAATCCTCACCCCTGTACCTCTACGGATAAGGAAACTGTATGAAAGAGTGCTAGTAAAAAGGCTGCAACTGTACCTGTAGGACAAGTCTTCCACACGGTACACCAAGACCAAGACCATCACGGCACCACACCGTCCGCCTCAAGGCCGAATCACACCATACCATCATGGTGACAGGGCACCGTCTCATCACATCCGTTTAGAATTTCTTACATTCAAACAATAGACGTGTTACACTAAACGGTGTGCTGCCGTCACGGCTACAATACATCACTGTCCTGTCACGTAACGGTTTCTGGGGAAGAATATTTTAACGTACTGAGACTGTGCCGTGCTGATAATTATAGTTTTCTCAAGGCTTTATGTACCCAAAACAATGTCTTAGAGTTCAACTCCTCTTCTTCATCCAACAGAAGGGCTATTAATGCAGATTTCTTCAACCATAGCCTCTGAGGCACCATGTCTGCTTAGAGGGTGAGCAGGAACTGCCGAAAATGACGGAACCGTGACGAATAGTATGAATACAAGGCACGGCTGACGGAACGCTGCCGTGATTTCAAAGTGTGAACCAGCCTTCACCTGTACCTTCCTGAAGAAGACTAATCAACCCTCACGACTGTGATAGATTCATAGGTGTAACCAGGCAAATATTGTTGATTCCGACAACGGTGCCCTTCAACAATTACAACAATAACAAGGTAGAGATGGTTACCTTACAGTGTTACCTAAATATCTTCGTGAATTTTTTGTTATTGGGCAACCACCGATTTCGAGGCCGAAACTTAGTCCTCCTGAATAGTTTTGATGTGTTTTGAATTAATCTGGCTCTCGTTTTTGTCGGAAATCAATGTTTATTTACATGTGTGTGTGTATGGGGGGGGGGGGCAACCTGCCCCTCCAGGTCCGCCCCGCAAACATTGCTACGCTTCACACTGCCATATTATTGGTAATTTTCGTTTTTTTCTCTATATCATCTGTTACTAAACCAAACCCCACCTCTAACCTAACCTAATCTGATTTAACCTAACTTAACTTTCTGGCTGAAATAACGGTAGATTTTCGGTACTACGTGTAATGTCATTATTATTCAATTGCGCCACGGGAAATGGGGCTCAAAATACTCAGAATGAAGAAAGCTACACGATGATGTAGGTAAGAGTCCTAGGACTTTTGAAAGCCCACTACCAAAATAATACCAATATCTATACTGCAAATTTTCCATAGTCTAAACACATAGCAGAAAAGCAACAAAGGGATACCTACAACATTAAATCTAAGCTATATGTCATAGGTAGCAAAATATTAGAATATCAATTCGTGGGGGCATCCTGCAAAATATTATGACCGATTTGGGTTACCATGTCATTCCCTTTACATTTTAACTAGTATAATTTTCCATTCACATTCATTGCACTGTGAATATTGTATTCAGGTACCGTACATCCCTTATAATCATTTGCTTTCCCCTACAAATCCCTTTTTTTTTTTTTTATAACTTAAATAATTTACGAAAACAAAAAATTTTTCCTCAAAAACATCGATATATTTGTTTTTCTCAAAACCTCTTTGTAAAATAGGGTGCATCTTATGCGAAGGTGCGTCTTATGCGCCGGCAAATACGGTATATATACTGTATATATATATATATATATATATATATATATATATATATATATATATATATATATATATATATATATATATAATATATTTGACATAAAATGCTGATTTCAAGAATGATTGTCAAATCATATTAAAGGACACTAATTTTATTTGACCAAATACCATTACAGATCGGATGAACCCTTCACAGCAATGAGTGATGCTGAATTTGTTGATCGATTCCGCCTCAAAAAAGCTTCCATGTCTGATCTCATTGAGGAAATTAGAGATCAACTTCCTGCCCCCAAATGATTTGAGAGGTAATTTTTTCCCATCAATACAATTTAATTTTGCTCAATGCTGTTATTGAAATTTATACGCTCTGCATATTGAAACTACTGTGCATCTTACTTCACTGGTAAGCCAAAAAAAACCCATTACTTTCATGATGTGGAGATCATATTATTAGTGTACATGAGTGGTTTGCTAAAGCGGTATGTATTTTCTCTCCCAACAGGATGTCCTGTTCCACCATACCTCCAAACACTGATTGCGATACGATGCATGGCAACGGGAGATCACCAAAGGACATTAGGTGACTGCCATGATGTGTCACAAACGACAGTCAGCGAATGTCTGAAGATAGTCTCCAGAGCATAATAAAAGTCTCCAGCAGGAGACATTATATAATACCTCCTTCTGGCCCAAACCTGAACCAAACTATTCAAAGATTTTATGACATCAGTGGGATGCCTGGACCTGGATGCAAGTATGTGCCGTGTCGCACAAAAAATATACCAGAAGCACCCAAAATTCCCCAAGTACTACATTTTTCTCAGAGTCTCCGTGTGTCTGTGTCGGGCGGGGCTGGGAGGCTCACTCCTGTGACGTCGCCAGCAAGTTTCGCGCCACGGCTGGAATGTGGCTGTTGTTTTTCCCGCGCGTTTTACAAAAGTCATGTTTTTAGGGAAATAAGGCGTGAAAATGAATAATTTTTTGTGGATTAGGTATTTTGAATGAACATTCAACATAATTATGCAAAGAAAAAATGGGTCTGGACGATTACTTTAAGGTTAAAAATCTGTCCGGGAGCTCGAGGGGGGCAGTCCCTCCATTTGGAGGAAGGTGAAGTCAGTTCGTACATCAGTTGTTTCGTATACCAGTAGAGTCGTACATCAAAAAAGGTTACTAAAGTCATTACCAGATTATTATAATATGCTGTATAAATTGAGACAAAAAGCTCTCCTAAGACTGCTATGCTTTTGAATTAGGAGGCAAACTTTACAACTAATTATGAAACTTCACCAGGTATGTACGGAAAAACTCAAAATCAGTGTACGGTACAAATCTACTGTTTCTTTACTGAAACAATTAACAACACCTGGGTACGAAACAACGTATACGAAACTCCCTGTAACGTTTGGAGGTTAGGGTAATAATCCTCTCGATAGGTCTGGGCAGAGCGGACCATTTAGCGGCTGGCGGGTGGGCTGGCGAATGTGTGGCTGGGCACTTGTTTTCGTACAATTACGTCACTTCTCTGGTTTCTGAGACGAAGGATTACTTCGTTAATACACAGCTAAAAAGTAACAAAGTCAAAGAGATGGGCTTACCTGCTAATAATTGGATGAAAATTACTGAACTCTGCTGTGCTGTACAAAAGAGCGTACGATGTAAACAAACCACTCAGTTTCGAGTCAGTTGAAGGTCGCGTAGCGCACAGACGCGGCATACAGACTCCTTCCGACATACCAACCTTACCGTGACGGGACTACACGAAGGGAAAAGCCGCGGAAGGATTCGACGTTACCCTGGCTTCCCGTGTAGCGCAGAGAACTCGTCGTGCGGTCCCGAAATGGGAAGGGAAAGGTGACATTTAACAATCTGGCCCCAAAGCTCTTCATGGATGCCACAAGTCTATAGGTAACATCAGTCATCATCAGGACCTTTGGGGTACCGAAAAGCTCCTGTAGCGCTCAAAATGACCATCTACACCGTTGTCACCATTATGTAGTGCCCACCTTGGGAGTGTACTCTACAGTCCTGGTTACTCTGCTGCCACCACCCACATGTAGTGGGAACAAAAATTTAAATGAATAAATATAAAAAGATATGAGAAAAAGGTAAGTACTGTTTGGATCTAAATAATAATTCGTTAATAAGTAAACATAAATATATTATTCCTTTTGCTTGTAATTGGTATTAATCATACATTCACAAGTTATCTTAATATTAAGTCTTCCTTCCCTCCTAACGATACGCACGCGTAATGCTCAAGTCGTTATCCTAATATAGTTTACTATCTTTGGTAATTTCGGTTGCACTGTCACCACATTAACGATACGCACACGTAATGCTCAAGTCGTCATCCTAATATAGTTTACTATCTCTGGTAACTTCAGTCGCACTGTTACCACTTTAACGATACGCATGCGTAATGCTCAAGTCGTCATCCTAATATAGTTTACTATCTCTGGTAACTTCAGTCGCACTGTTACCCCTTTAACGATACGCACATGTAATGCTCAAGTCGTTATCCTAATACAATGTATACGTAGTCTATCCCACTTCCAAAGTTTCCCTCGCACTTATTTCTTCTATTTCCTTCTTTCTCCTTGTCCTCACACGGCTGGCTGTGATATGTTGTAGTTGCCCCCTCTGCTAAATTGTGAGCGCTTGGCCCCCTGGTCCGCCAACAGCATCCTACCTTGGGACCCTAAGTAATACACTTTATTAGTCCTGGTCAACAAAAGGAATCACCAGTAATTCATGTCTACATCTCTAGTTAAAAAACATTTCATAACATACCTTTACCAAGGATGAGAATATCATCTCCCCACAGGCGACTTAACTCAATGAACGTCGAGCTGCTTCTAAAATTATCCTAACCTAGAATCCCCGTTCTCACCTCGTTTCGCTACGTGTCTAATTACTACTGGCTTAAAATATAAGCCTAACCAGTGATTCAGGACTGAGGCGTGGAGGAAAATTCCTCGTTAGCTTATTGATACTTATGTGTTATTTCATCTCTTCCCCTATTAATGTAATTTCTCGCGTTACACTCCATTCTGATGTAATGAAAGAGCTCACTGTATGACTGACTAACAGCCGCCTCATATATATTGTTACAAACCTGACAGTAGCTTCCACTTCTGACTGACCAGTATTGTGCACCGCCCTCATAACCTCACACCACAAGACTTACCTGTCTTACTTTACCCCACACAAGGCGCGGTCACGTAACCCCTTTACTTCCCTACTTACAAGAGTCCGGTAGACTTACCTGGGCGAGTAACGGTAATGTACCACTTAGTCATTATACAAGGCGGATAAGGGAATGAATGAACACTCACTGGTCAAATCTCTACTTTACTACACAAAGATCACACAATAACACAACCTCCTGAAGGAGGCAGCCGAAGGAACAACACTCAGTTACACTTGTCTGTTTACAACAAAGGCCTTACACACAAGCGAGGCACTACGTACACTGACTTACCACGCGAGGCACTACGTACACTGACGAAGGGCTGACGAAGCTCAGGCGACGCCACAGGCGCGTCGCGCTAACCCTCCCTGCCTCACGCCTTCCTCTCTCCCGGCCCAGCTCTGTTCTGTCTCTTTGTGTGCCAGCCAGCACGCTCCTCTCACACCCTCACCCCCTGTCCCCTCTTCCTGTCTCTGCCGCGCCTCCTCACCCAACCAATGACGTTCCAGGAAAGCATGCCGGACCCAATTAGAATCCTCCTGGTGAATGACGTCACCCTCCCTTTGTTTGGTACAGCAAGCTACCCTCACACGCGGGCCTCTCGCTCATACAGACACTCACTACAGCCCACTCCTCGCTTCCCCGCTCCATACACACAAACATACAGACACTACACACGCCTCATTCGCGTACACACAGACCCACTCAACCAGACACATACACCCCCAGACACACAAATTTGTGTAACATTATCCCCCTCCTTACTGAGCAGTGACCTCACTGCTAACTTAAATCCTAAATTCCTGTATTCTAAGAGTACATAAAAGAAGACACACAAAATATGGAAAATTAAACTAACACAAACATCCTCAAAATTAAATGGCAGCTCGCACATACTAATACATAACAATAATCAAATTCCTCTTGACATAATAAATGCAGCAATTACATAGTTCTCCCCCTTCACAATAACCACAAGCAGGTGACGCCCCTGCACCCTTCCTCAGGCGCTACAAGCTCCCAGGGGACCCTCCTCATCCCTGGCTAGCCTCACTAGCGACCACGGCCAAGAGTCACCCCAGCAAACACAAAGACGGAGGGCCTCCGGAGGCCCTCCGTATGTCTTATCGGCGGCCCGACGGAAGTGTACGACGTAGGGCCGCTGGGAATTTGCTCAGAGGCTCACCGGCGTGCCGCTCCCAGCGGCCCGCCGTAGGACATATGACCATTTGCCGCTGTATATTAACTGATTGAGGAATATTTTGGTTATACTTTCTAAGTATTGCAGATGTAAAGTTTTAAAAGGGGGTTTTTTCACAACCCTTACCGATTAAAAGATAATGGGCTTTCAACACTTTAAAAATTTTTAAAAACAAATTTTAAAAAAAAGTACTTCTCTTTTTGGAAAGGATGCCATCTAGCTTTCTTCATCGGAAGATGGCGACATTTTCTGTGGTAATTGAGAGCAGGGATCTCTCCTTCGGGAGTGTCTTCACCCAAACTCCAATATGGGCTCATGAGCCGTATTTGAGCTGCCCGGAGGAGAGTTTTCCAGGAGTCGACTGATTGTGGTGAAATTGGGGTTTTCATTGTCATCGGAACAATGAATGATGCACTCTAGCTGCGGGCGCTTTGGAGTCGACCAGTACAAGGGTGCTCAGTGTCCGCCATCATTCAGCTCCTCCATCGGCAACGGACAAGAACATGGTTTAAAAAACCCTTTTTTTTCCAGTTCTTTAAACGTAAATACTCTGGTAATATATAAGGCTTAAGACGTAAATTATATCAAGTTATGGATTTCTGTGAATATACAGTTTTTTGTTTTTAGCCTCTTAGACGTCAATATATAACATTTGAAGAATAATAAGAGTACCATTTCAAAGATGAATTATCACCCTACAATCTTATCTCTATGGCATTTTATCGAGAAATTACTTGTTTTAGAGTTATTGAACGAAATATGTCTGGGAAACGCAATTCTTTCAATTTTGATGAAAACATGCCTTCAACTTCCGGCTTCATTTGAGCAAAAACTATGACATATATAGCAAAAATGCATGGAGACAAACCTGTGCATAATTTAATTTACTAAATCCTTAGTCTATATACCCTTTATGCCTACGATGCACCGTTTCATGAATAAAAACGGAAAATATGAAGAAAAAAACTTCCTATGGAAGTGGGTTTTTCACAAAAATATACCGTAAAGCTACCAACATGGAAAGGCTATCATACATTATTTTACTTCTATTGATTCAACAAACAAAATGGCACAAGTATAGTTTTGCCACCTTGGGTGGTACCGATATCTGGTCTGGCCCATGGACTAACTTTAGGTAACGATAGATTTGAAATCTTCAAGCCTCATATAGTTGGGCAGTGATGTTGATTTTTCTATGTGAACAGTATTTTTGATGATACAGCCAATAACTTGGAAATTACGAAAATCTTGATTTGTTGTTTTTATACCTCTGCTGGTGACCACTGGGAGTATTCAAATAAAAGTATAGATCAAGAAATATACGTACACATGTGTAAAACCGATATACATACTGCATATTCATTCCTTGACGTATATGGCCACATCAACAAAACTTCACAAAATATGTTGTTACCTCATTATAAGGCACGAAACCAAATTTAAATGAATCATAAGAATATGTACATAAGAACTTTATGAACAACCACTCGTATATGAACAATCTCCGAGGTCCACAAAAAAAAATTAGGAAATTAAAATTCTGGCGGTATGTAGTATCTTTTTTCCCTTTAAACCCAAAACGCCTCTATTGCTACGGACATTGTTTATTTCACAATTAAGTAATAGGCGTCCACACTCAGGTGTGGAACGTGTTCGAGTGAGGGAGCGCATATATGTACTAAAATTAAAAGATAAAAATGAAAATCCTTACTAACAGCTAAAAAGGTACAGTGTGCCAGATGCCACACTTTGGCAAAATAATAGTGCACACTTTTCATCTAACTACTCTCCAAAGTGTGCATTATTATCAAGGGGCTTTTGGGCCCTCATGCCACCAAACATAAAACTCAAGAGAGTCTTAGAATGGCTTTAAAATTTCAAAATAAAAGCATGACATTGCAATAAAAGGCATGGCGGTTCCACACTTTACCTTTACCTTTTAACCTTTTTTTATTGAACTTTTACATCTAAAAATATAATATTTGCCTAAATTTCGAAGTGTATATTTACCCTTTTTGCTTAATTCAAATTTTACACTGCTGACCAATTGTAAAAACGTAACTCATAGACCTTGGGCTCTGCGTCACTTGCATGCTCAAGTTTGTCTTGCTCACGCCTGAACTTGAAGGCATCTCTTCTAAAGATGCTGAAAAATCTGTGGCCATTAGGGAATGGCAAAATGCAAGGTTTTGAAAGTCTTGCCTTGCTAATGGCAGTGTGATTTAGCCCATTGGGATATTCAACAGAACCAAGGTTCACAATGACCTTGTCCCAAGGTAGCACCTTCACTATTGTGTATTGTGATAGCATAAGCTGGAACCAGGGGCAGCATTGTCCTGAGCAGGGTTACTTTGTTTTCAATCCATGTCTTTGTAATTTGTGTGATTGGCACACATTGTGTTCTTCCTCCCCCTTCAAGAAGGAAGACTTTGTTTTGGGAAATGCACAATGACTGCAACTGGCAGTCCCGGTGGTTTCTCACCACTCTTGTACAGTAAGTACCTCACAGTTCCTTTGCACCATTTTTTTAGGCCCGTTTCACTCCATACAATCAGGATCACGAATGTGGCAATGATTTTGGTCTAGCTTTAGTTAAAATCCAAGCGTTTTTAAGTTTTTGGGTCAAAAACTTACCTATGAAATCACAGAGTGGAATTTGGAGGGCGTTGTTCTTCATTATCTGGCAGATGTCTCTTGGAAGACAGAGGTTTAACCAACAGCTTACTGTCAATTAATGAATCCAGAACACTCAGTTAAGGTTTTAATAGATTTAGAAGACTATTTGTCAATTTCAACCTTTTTTTCCTTTGCAAAGCAAAAAAAATTTCAAATTCAAATTTTGTTATTGTTTGGGTTAGGGCCGGCTTAATGGATCAGTCTACCAGATAAATAAAAAAATGAAAAGGCCAAATATGTTTTTGAACGCAGTTTTTTTGCTTTTTACTGAAAAACCGTGCAGATTTTTGGATAACTTATGGAAATGAAC
This sequence comes from Chionoecetes opilio, assembly GCA_016584305.1. NCBI lineage: Eukaryota > Metazoa > Arthropoda > Malacostraca > Decapoda > Majidae > Chionoecetes > Chionoecetes opilio. The sequence continues at coordinate 179,190 of JACEEZ010019697.1, forward strand.
AAATTTGACAAATTAAAAGATCTTTCCAATGAGGTATATTGACTAAGATCGATACCGGGAAGCATAAAATTTGTATTCTTTTCTGCCAAAAAATTTTGGGGGTCGCATCCAGTATTTGCCCGTTTGTTGGATAAAAAGGTGGCGATTTTGGGGGAGTGTTTTAACTTAAAAAAGTTGGCAAATTAAAATATCTTTCCAATTAAGTATAGTGGTCCCCAATCGGACACAGGGTGTTGAAACGGACCCACTTTTGGTGCAGAAATTTCCGTTTTTTGGCACTTTTGGAAACAAAAGTGGCGAATTTCCAAAAGTTTTATAACATAACCCCCTATTACTTTTGCATCAGCTTTCCAACGATATGCGTACGTTTGCTGTATCTCAAAGGGTCTAGAAATGGACCCACTTTTGGTGCTCCCTCACTATACAGGTACTATTCTGAACACACGCACACAGTACTTATCATGACTGTCTAATAGTGTTCTCGCTCGGTCGGGCTTCGCCCTCCCTCGCTCGAACAATAACAGAAACGTTTTCGTTATTGGGTTTACATGGTGCACGTAGAGCACTGAACAGCCATGTAGAAGGATATAGGATGCGGCGAACCACATAAAAACGTCCACCCACATGTGCGTTTAACCCATGGAGGTAGTATGGGTGGAGACGCCGTGAGCCGCGTGGTCTGTGTTGTCTGGGCTGCGTTTGAGAATAATAATTTGAGCGGCAAGCGCCGTTCAGGTTTTTGTACCCCTCTATCAAACGCCTCGCAGTGGTGTGATGCCATGGTTTTTATATAGGTTGTTACTGCACCTTTGTTATTGAATGATATTAATTTAGTTAGGATTTTACATTGATTACAAACTGAATTGAGAATTGAAATTTGTCTTATGACTTCACTATTTAATTATAGTACGAACACTTCTCGCTGCGGAGAGTACTGAAATGGGAATGAACTTAAGGGAAAGGGGTAGGAGTTAAGGTTAAGGAGGAAAGGGTAGGAGTTAAGGAGTAAGGGGAAATGCTGCCACCAGCTCAGGCAAGTAGTTCTATGGTTTTACTTCCTGAGCACGTTTGAATAGATATATATGATTTATTTAGTAGTCGTGGTTGATATTTAGAATTATACCGAGTAAGGCTGACTCTTTTTGGAAGTGTGGGGAATTATTGTCCTAACACAGAATAATCACCTGAGGTTTCTACTAAATAACACAAGAACTATATTTGAAACATCATCCTATTTATTCATCATGAAGTATTATTTCTCTTGTTTGAGATTTCAGACACACATATAAGCTCTAATCCAACACAGGAAAACTCTACACTCTGACACAGGAAAGCTCTCCAATCTGACACAAGAAAGCTCTCCACCCTGACACAGGAAAGCTCTCCAATCTGATACAGGAAAGCTCTCCAATCTGACACAAGAAAGCTCTCCACCCTGACACAGGAAAGCTCTCCAATCTGATACAGGAAAACTCTACACTCTGATACAGGAAAACTCTACACTCTGATACAGGAAAGCTCTCCCCATTCGATACAGGAAAGCTCTCCCCATCTGATACAGGAAAGCTCTCCCCATCTGATACAGGAAAGCTCTTATGAGCATAACCTCCCTCACTGAATCCTATTAATAAATTATCATTTACGTATGTAACATACCGCTGAATACTTATAGTTATACATGGAAAATATAAGGGGGGAATATAAGAGTAAGAATGTTGTTTGCGTTTCACTTAAAAAAACCATGTGACGGGTTTTTTCGTCAGACTAAGACGTCCGTCTGAGTCTGGAGAGGGATGGATGAGAGACTCCCGTCGAAGCCTATAGTGAAGTGGAGAGACGACTGGCTCCCTCGGGGTGACTAAGGCAAGGTTGGGCTTAGTAGCGGGAAAAAGGGGAATGTTCGGATTCTATGAACTTGGCCTCTCCTGAAGGGATTATCAGACCATGAATGACTAATTAACTAATGAAACAAGTATACATATGAAATGGCTGCCTATTATACAGTTCTTTAACTTTCATATAGAAGAATTTAATATTTTTACACGAATATCCAGGGAGACGTGTTATTTCCTTTCGTTCAAGCCCACGAACGCGTTTTTCAGAGCGACGAGGTATGGGAGTCTGAATAGAAATTTGGTCGACTCTCAATTTAGCGAATACCACGACTAACCCATCCATTTATGAACGTGATCTGGCACTATTGTGTCTATTTTGAAGGACATTAAGAATCTAAGGGTGTTCCTTGATCTGATAGGAGGGTGAGGGGAGGATGAAAAGTTTTGAATCTCCTAGTTATCGATGATCGCGAAATAAGTGTCCCACGAATTTTTACTCGTATCCGGAGTGTATGGGGGGAGGGAGTGAGGGAAGGGAGGAAGATAGAAGTGAGAGATAGAAAGAAAGAAGTATGTTTTCACGAGAAACGAAAAGATTGAATTGACCTTAATATGATAGGAATACCCTATTCCTCCATATGCTGGGTCTAGGTGACCACTTGCCCCAGAAAACATATGATTATTGAAACCTTTTTTTTCCTTCTTACGGACATAACCCGGGAATTGTATGATAGGAATTCCCATCCTATCTCTTCCGAATAACGGGCATTACAGTGGTATGTAAACAAAACCTCGCCGTTACCATGGAAACGACGACGCCACAGCTCAGACTGTGGGCTCTTGACCTCACTATTTTCCTCTACTGCCCTCTATCTGCCCACGCACAGTACGTAAGTGAAATGGCGTACGCTGTAGCCTACCTGCCGACTATTTGATTATTGTTTAATGGTAATTGTCGCTGAGCAAGGTGAAATGCTACAAATCTCGGGCACCGTCAACCAACTACCGTCAATAACACTATAATAGCCACTGCACTTTTGTCGCCAGGCGCTAAATATTACTAATTTTAGCATCACTATAGACTTGTATGTGCCACTGAAGACAGGTACATAATATATACTGCTGTGCATGCCTCTTTAGTGGCACATACAATTATGTATCTGTAGTGATGCTAAAATTCGTAATATATGGCGCCTGGCGACATATGTGCAGTGGCGAATATAGTGTTATTGGCGGTAGGGTGTAGGGATACGTGAACAGGTTTATGAAACTGTCGCCAATAGGAATTCTCGCCGAAACACCAACCGAGAACTGTCGCCGACGTGGAACACTCGCCGACGCGGAAATTTTTGGTAACAGTTCCACTAATCTTGGAATAAATGAAAATGAAGAATAGAGTGTATTTCATTGTTGGATATCGCCATACCACCTGGTATGTAATCTCTGAATGCAGAAACACTGGTAAAAGCTTATTAAATGTATATATTGTGTACTATAATATCAAGATCAAGAACTGGAACTGTCGACGAAAATAGGCAGATGAAATGAAATGAAAATATGACAGTGTTAATATGATTTGACTAATGTTTCATGTTCGCTTATAATGTCAGATTAGTCAGATTACTGTGATAAATAAAATTGTTATATATATGCAGATTGTTTGTTTTCCTCTAACTCATAGAGTTATGTACAAACTTATATAGCTAACCTGCCAGTTATAGAGATAATCTGAAGGCATATTTTTACAGCGACAGGACATTCTGAAACAGAAGAACTCATTGTTTTTATTTTTGTTTAGTCAAACATTATTGTTTTCAACTTAACTAATTCAATTTACCTAACCTACAGTAAATTGCTAGATAACTAGCTTTTATAACTAATGAATTTTGGATTGTTTAGTAGGTGTCCTATTAAATTATCAACTCGTAGTAGCAGACAGTTCATTTTGCTGCCACATATTACACATCTGGAGCTGAAATACACCTCCGCAACCTGGCCTGTATATGCATCTACGGTGGTAAAATATAACAGATAAGTTCCATTCTTACTAATAACTACTAACCTAACTGGTGGGTGAAGAAGGGTTATTAAGATTAAGGGGGTATAAGGTCTTCAGTATAATGAAAAGTATAAATAATTTGAAATATAGCAAAGAAATGGTATATATGATTTGCAACAATACTCCTATTGACCAATAGTCTCTGAAATATATGGCGGGCACACCCAGACTAAACTAACTAGCTAACTGGGCATTGATTACATAACCTTAGCTCACTGAGGGGGTTTCGACCCATCCTTGTTTATTTTTTATTTTTACCGGGACAGGACATTCTAAACGAAGACTCTGTGTTTTATGTTTGTTAGCAAACATATGTTTCAACTTAACTAATTCAATTACCTAACATAAGTAAATTGCTAAGATAACCTAGGGTTTTCTAACTAATGAATTTTGGATTGTTTAGTAGGTGGTCTATT
>JACEEZ010019699.1:0-10000 GCA_016584305.1 Chionoecetes opilio
GGAAGGAGAAGGAAGGAGGAAGAAGAGGAGGAAGGAAGAGGTGAGGGAAGGGAGAGGCAGGAGGCGAGGCAGGCAGGCAGGCAGGCAGGCAGGAGGGCGAGAGGGAGGAGGAGGAGGAGCAGGAGGAGAGGAGGAAGGAAGGAAGGAAGGGGGAGGACGAGAGGCAGGCAGGAGGAGGCAGGCAGGCAGGCAGGCAGGAAGGAGGGAAGAGAGAGAGGGAGGAAGGAAGGAAGGAAGGAAGGAAGGAAGGAAGGGAAGGAAGGAAGAATATATATAGAGGGAAGGAGGAAGGGATAAAGAGACCCAACCAGAGGTAAACCCCAAGTAAACACACACACACACACACACACACACACACACACACACACACACACACACACACACACACACACACACACACACACACACACACACACACACACACACAGACACAACACACACAGTTGGCAAAAGCTTGCTCACGTCAGTTTGCGATATAAAATAAAAGAAATACTGATACTCTTTGTCTTGCCTGTAGTAAACTCTTGCATGGAATATCGTAAGCAAAGAAGTAAAAGACTATACAAAGGCCACTGTACGTAATCTATTAATGGAAAAAATTATATTCACCAAACAAGTTATTCTTTCCAAAGCGAAAAAAAAAAAAAAAGTTTCGTAAGTGATTCAAAACTTAAAACTTTTGGCTTAAAAAATAATTTACTGGGATGGTTTTTGTTCATATTGTTTTTCTTCTTCGCCTCTTCTTAAATCCTTCCTCTTCAATATCTGACACTACTTGTTTGTTTGTTTGTTTGTTTGTTTGTTTGTTAATTTGATATATTTTTCTTGCCTGCCTGTCAGCTATGCAAATGACGCGAAATATCTCTGTCATTTATCTTTTGTTTCTTTCGCTGCGGCAAATAGTTTTTTCTGCTTTTTGGCATTCACATTTTTTCTTTCTTTTAAAAAACGCATTTACACAATTCTTTTTCGTTTTGTGCTTATCTGACCATGACGTGTTTTGTTATTTTATCTGTCTGTTTGTCTGTCTTTTATCTGTCTTTTTATCTTCTCTTTTTCTCTCTCTCTGTCTGTCTTTTTCTCTCTGTCTGTCTGTCTTTTTTCTGTCTGTCTCTTTTTTTTTCTCTTGTCTGTCTCTCTTTCTCTCTGTCTGTCTCTCTCTCTGCCTGTGTCTCTCTCTCTCTCTCTCTCTCTCTCTCTCTCTCTCTCTCTCTCTCTCTCTCTCTCTCTCTCTCTCTCTCTCTCTCTCTCTCTCTCTCTCTCTCTCTCTCTCTCTCTCTCTCTCTCTCTCTCTCTCTCTCATGAACAGTTAACACCTCTCTATATCTCTCTCCCCTACAGATCCTCGTCACGTTGTAACTCAGACCAAGGTATTCGTCGCTAACAACACAGCTTCTACAAAGGACGGTAAGTCTCTCTCTCTCTCTCTCTCTCTCTCTCTCTCTCTCTCTCTCTCTCTCTCTCTCTCTCTCTCTCTCTCTCTCTCTCTCTCTCTCTCTCTCTCTCCCTCCCCTTTATTCGCCCACTATATGTTCCTACAATTCTACTCTGTTGTAAGTTTTCGTCCAATTTAGTCTGAATTGTCTTATTTTATTACAACATTCTGCTTTTACATTTCGCCACTCTATATTCTTAGCCCAGTTCCTCCCTTCTGTATTCTCTTTGCCATTATACTCTTTTATGATTCCACACTTTTTTCGTTCTATCCATTCCTTTAGTTTTGTTTCTTTGTTATTCGTCTTCCACTACAGATCGTTATTTTTTCGTTTTTTATCGTTTTTTATCCTTCCACATTTTTTCGTTTTATCCATTGGTTTAGTTCAGTTTTTTTATTTCTCGTCTTCCACTACAGACCGGTTTTTTTTCGTTTTTTATCGTTTTTTATCCTTCCACACTTTTTTCGTTTTTATCCATTGGGTTTCGTTCAGTTTTTTTAATATTCGTCTTCCACTACAGATCGTATTTTTTCGTTTTTTATCGTTTTTTATCCTTCCACACTTTTTTTCGTTTTATTCATTGGTTTAGTTCAGTTTTTTTATTTCTCGTCTTCCACTACAGATCGTTTTTTTTCTCGTTTTTTATCGTTTTTTATGCTTGCACACTTTTTTTCGTTCTATCCATTGGTTTAGTTCAGTTTTTTTATTTCTCGTCTTCCACTACATATCGTTATTTTTTCGTTTTTTATCGTTTTTTATCCTTTCACACTTTTTCGTTTTATCCATTGCTTTAGTTTTGTTTCTTTGTTATTTGTCTTCCACTACAGATCGTTATTTATTCGTTTTTTATCGTTTTTTTGCTTCCACACTTTTTTTCGTTTTATTCATTGGTTTAGTTCAGTTTTTTTGTTATTCGTCTTCCACTACAGATCGTTTTTTTTTCTCTGTTAGTATATTCCAATACATGATTTTTCTCTGCTAGGAAGAACAGTAGAAAAGAAATTAAAATAACTTAGAGAAAACACGTTATTTGCATAGCTGGCTGACTAGGAAAATATATGAATTAATTATCAAACAAACAAGAGTGTCAGGTTTTAAGTGGGTGGATTTAAGAAGAGGCTAAGAAGAAAAAAAATTAAATAAAATCATCCAAGTAAATTATTTTTTAAGCCAAAATTTAAAGTTTTGAATCACGTACGAAACTTTTTTTTTTTTCTACTCTTGCTATGGTGTTGATTTTCCTCAGCTAATTTCTAACAATACTTTTTTATGTTACTTTCCTTCGTTGTTATATGTTGCTTTCCTGCGTTGTTATAGGTTACTTTCCTGCGTTGTTATATGTTACTTTCCTTCGTTGTTATATGTTACTTTCCTTCGTTGTTATATGTTACTTTCCTTCGTTGTTATATGTTACTTTCCTTCGTTGTTATATGTTACTTTCCTGCGTTGTTATATGTTACTTTCCTTCGTTGTTGATTTTCCTCTTCTACTATATCTCCAATACTTTATTTCCTCTGTTAATCTGTTACTCTCCTCCTGTACTGATTTTCCTCCATTAGATAGCTGGGTTTCTTCTCTATGTTCTTTTTTCCTATTTTCTCCACTTATTTTTTCCTTTCTAGTTTTTGCGGCCATGTTTCCACTTAGTTTAATCTTTTCCTCTGTTTGTTTTCCCCTCAAGTAGAAAAAATATGTCACCAGGTTGCCTCCACAGTGCTCGAGGGAGAGGTGGATGTGTCTTGATTAACAGGCTATGAAGTGGAGGTTGGCAGGGAGGGGTGGAGCAGGGGAAGTGGAGTGGAGGGGCAGGGGTGATTGAGTGGAAGGGTGGGGACAGGGTGGGGACAGGGGAGAAGAGTTCCTTGATTTGTATTATGTGTGTATTTGTGTTTGTGTTTCTGTCTGCCTGTCTGTCTGTCTGTCTGTCTGTCTGTGCTGTCTCATGTCTGCTGTCGGCTACTCGTTTCTTGTGTAAGTCAATATGGCTGACGGAGTTTGCCTGTTGTATGCTCTCTCTGTTTTTGTTTCTTTCTCTTCTCTCTCTCCTCTCTGTCTTCGTCTCTTCGTCTGTCTCTCTCGTCTTCTTCTGCTCTCTCGTCTCTCCTCTCTATCTCTCTCTCTCTCTCTCTCTCTTCTCTCTCTTGTCGTCTTTTTCTCTCTGTCTGTCTTCTTCCTCTCTGTCTGCTCTCTTTCTCTCTCTGTCTGTCTCTTCTCTCTCTGTCTTCTCTCTCTCTCTCTCTCTCTCTCTCTCTCTCTCTCTCTCTCTCTCTCTCTCTCTCTCTTCTCTCTCTCTCTCTCTCTCTCTCTCTCTTTCTCTCGTCTCTCTCTTCTCTCTCTCTCTGTCTCTTTCTCTCTCTCTTTCTCTCTCTGTCCTGCCTCTCTTTTCTTTCTCTCTCTCTTCTCTCTCTGTCTCTCCTCTCTTCTCTCTCTCTCTGTCTCTCTTCTTTCTTCTCTTCTCTGTCTGTCTCTGTTCTCTCCTCTCTCTTCCCTCTCCTCTCTCTCTCTCTCTTCTCTCTCTCTCTCTTTCTCTCTCTCCTCTCTCTCTCTCTCTCCTCTTCTCTCTCTCTCCTCTCTCTCTCTCCTCTCTCTACACACACACACACACGTCCAATGCAATCCTGTGGTGGTTGTGTAATACAGGTAATGCAGTGTGGTGATCAATGATTGCCGATGATGCAATAAAAAAACGAGGCTGGAATAACAATAATAAAGAAGAGTATTTGCGTTTAATCAGTTAATGTCATCGGTTGTCGAACGTTTCACTTCACGCCACGGTGCACGGAGGGACAATGACGCCCCTGACACTAGTATGTTGTTGCTGATGCTCTGTTTCTGCCTCGTGTTAAGAATATAAGAAAGTAAGGAAGCTACAAGAGGCTGGGAGACCTACACATGGTAGTTCCTGTTACTTAATACTACCTACATCCACCTCTCATCCCCATCCATAAATGTATCTAGCCTCCTTTTAACCCCTTCACACCCAAATCTTTCCTTTGCTATGTGAAAAATTGTCTGTTGTTAGCCATAAAATTACGAAAAGTAACTGAATATACCAAATTAGTTCGTCGACATGGATACTAAACAGGTTATATCTATAAAATATTGCTTATATTAATTAAAAATCGTCTAATGGTACCCAGATTACAATGGAAATTACGTTATGGGTCTGAAGGGGTTAAGGCTCCCTATTATTATTTGGCATTCTCCTTCGGTCATTACTCCAAAACCAGACTCCTTTGTCATAACTTATATCGCCGAGTGGATAAACCTGGAAGAAATAAGCTCAAGTTTCCGCGTTCTAGTCCAACGTAAAACGTAGCTCCTCGTGATCTGGCACTAGCATAGAGATGTCTTGACTGTAATGATCCCAAAGTCCTCCCCTGAGTGCAATTGCCTCATAGGTAAGCAGCGCCCCGGCACACGAGAGCCGCCCCTCCCTCCCCAGCGCTGTCCCGTGCGTGGTCCTACACTTCAAGCTACACGGCTGTTCATCGCAGCCGTGACACACGAGCCTCATCAACCATCTTGACTTATTGCCCCGCCGAGGATTGCCGTCGCGTGCCAGCGTGGAGAGCCAGGCAGTCTGTTTTCACCGGCACCGTTGCCAAGCCTTCCCTAAGAGACAGGTCAGGTCAACAGTCCCTTCCCTCACACACAGGTCAACATTCCCTTCCCTCCCACACAGGTCAACAGTCCCTTCCCACGCACACAGGTCAACAGTCCCTTCCCTCACACACAGGTCAACAGTCCCTTCCCTCACACACAGGTCAACAGTCCCTTCCCTCACACACAGGTCAACATTCCCTTCCCTCCCACACAGGTCAACAGTCCCTTCCCTCGCACACATGTCAACAGTCCCTTCCCTCACACACAGGTCAACAGTCCCTTCCCTCCCACACAGGTCAACATTCCCTTCCCTCACACACAGGTCAACAGTCCCTTCCCTCGCACACAGGTCAACAGTCCCTTCCCTCACACACAGGTCAACAGTCCCTTCCCTCACACACAGGTCAACATTCCCTTCCCTCACACACAGGTCAACAGTCCCTTCCCTCACACACAGGTCAACAGTCCCTTCCCTCACACACAGGTCAACATTCCCTTCCCTCACACACAGGTCAACAGTCCCTTCCCTCACACACAGGTCAACAGTCCCTTCCCTCACACACAGGTCAACAGTCCCTTCCCTCACACACAGGTCAACAGTCCCTTCCCTTGCACACAGGTCAACAGTCCCTTCCCTCACACACAGGTCAACAGTCCCTTCCCTCACACACAGGTCAACATTCCCTTCCCTCACACACAGGTCAACAGTCCCTTCCCTCACACACGGGTCAACAGTCCCTTCCCTCACACACAGGTCAACAGTCCCTTCCCTCACACACAGGTCAACAGTCCCTTCCCTCACACACAGGTCAACATTCCCTTCCCTCACACAGGTCAACAGTCCCTTCCCTCACACACAGGTCAACATTCCCTTCCCTCACACACAGGTCAACAGTCCCTTCCCTCACACACGGGTCAACAGTCCCTTCCCTCACACACAGGTCAACAGTCCCTTCCCTCACACACGGGTCAACAGTCCATTCCCTCACACACAGGTCAACAGTCCCTTCCCTCACACACAGGTCAACAGTCCCTTCCCTCACACACAGGTCAACAGTCCCTTCCGGCGCGTCCTTTGGGGTCAGTTTCCAGCCGCAGTAACCTCGAGTACTTCACATCTGCTGCAGCGAACCATTTCATTACACAACACATGTACTGAACATGGTTTCGGTTGAGCCTAGAGACTTACAGAACAAAGACAAATGGCGTGTGTTCTGCTGTCACTTTTTATTACTCGTGGGTCGTGACCTCGGTAAGTCTGTTAGTCCGTCACGGATTAAATGTGTTATTATTCGGTGGACATGTTTATTGCACATAAATCAAATGTTATGATTCAGGAAATCTCCGGCGGAATATAAATAATTGCCACACGTTCGCTGTGAAGGCATTATGGACTTACCGGACTTAACAAGCCAATTAATATTCATCCTTTAATGTTTACAACACAATGAAAAAAAACATGTTCAAATATATATTGTGATACAGGAATTATTTTAAGCTTATTATGAAACTGTCGGTAAGTGGGAATATTAATCAAATACCGACTGGCTGCTTACAATAAAGAGCAGCACCATGATAATCACTCCAGCCATTACCTTAGTGAATAGTGAACACTTTCCTTCTTCACACACACACACAAGAATATCATTTATTTGTATTAGTCTTTGTAACGCAGTTTAAATCGACGATACTTTTTTTTCTTTTAATCCCTTTCATGTTCGTAAATTTTGGACAAAGAAATTATCCCAAATTTTTTATCACACACAAAAGAATAAAGTCAGTGATGAAAATTATAAAACTGGGATGAAAAGCCGTGTTTTAGCGGCGATCACAAGGGTCTCACGTAACGCCCGAAAGCCTCAGGAAACCCATGCAGGACCAGAGGAAATGACAGAGAGAGAGAGAGAGAGAGAGAGAGAGAGAGAGAGAGAGAGAGAGAGAGAGAGAGAGAGAGAGAGAGAGAGAGAGAGAGAGAGAGAGAGACACGAGAGAGGAGAGAGAGAGAGAGAGAGAGAGAGAGAGAGAGAGAGAGAAGAGAGAGAGAGAGAGAGAGAGAGAGAGAGAGAGAGAGAGAGAGAGAGAGAGAGAGAGATGGACAGACAGACAGATATACAGACTAGAAAAAAGAGGACATGTAAAGCAGGCTGCGGGATGTATTATGTTTAGTGGCTTCCCCGGCAAGGCTAAGCAGTGTCGTGTCGAGCTCATCACCAGCATTACCAGCACGGCAGTACTAGCGCCTCATCTCCTTTACTCTCCCGTTCACTGCGCTGTTCTGGGGCTCCGAGGGCTGATTTATGTGTGAGAGGGGCGGCGAGAGGACGTGTAGCAGCATGTCAGATGTAACGAACAGCCTTGTCGGTGTAAGGTACTGTCTGTTCTTTTTTTAATATTTTTTTTACATCACAAAGGACTGGCCAAGGGCACAACAAAAAGAGGTAACACAAACCCCGCTTAGTTGCCAGTCCCTATAAAGAAGACAGTAAGAGAATAAAAAAAAAGAGGGGTGAGCCAATTTAGTTCGGGAGGTGTCTTGTTGCTCTTCTCTTGAAAAGATTTAAGTCGTAGGAAGGTGGAAAAATAGAAACAGGAAGAGAGTTCCAGAGTTTACCAGTGAAAGGGATGAAAGAGTAAAGATACTGATTACCTCATGCATTAGGAAGATGGACAGAATAGGGATGAGAATGAGTAGAAAGTCTTGTGCAGCGAGGCCGCGGGAGGGGGGGAGGCATGCAGTTAGCAAGTTCAGAAGAGCAGTGAGGATGAAAATAACGGTAGAAGAGAGCAAGAGAAGCAACATTGCGGCGGTGATTTAAAGATTGAAGACAGTTATAAGGCGTCGTTCTGTATATACTGCCGCTATGATACGGTACGGTACGATATACGATACAGTACGGTACGCTGTGATGTGTGTACGGTACCTCAGATGCCTCGAGACAGTTATAAGGCGTCGTTCTGTATACACTGCCGCTATGATACGGTACGGTACGATAGACGATACAGTACGGTACGCTGTGATGTGTGTACGGTGCCTCAGATGCCTCCTCAGTGTATGGTACTGTGCCAGTCCATTAGGCTTCGTCCTGTATACCCTGCCGCTGTGACGTGCACCATTAATATCTGAGTATCCAACAAGGACGAAACATACACCATTACTACGGGAACTACCACGTGTAGGTCTCGCGGCCTCTTGTAGGTTCCTTAATTTCGTATGTTCTTATTAACCCCTTCACGCCCAGATCTTTCCTTTGCTATAAAAGAATGTATGTTGTCGAGCCATAAAATTACGAAAACTCACTGAATATACCAAATGAGTTAGTGGACAGGGATACTAAACAGGTTATAGCTATACAATATTGCTTATAGTCACTAAAAATCGTCTTATGCTAGCCAAATTACAATGGAAATTACGTTCTGGGTCTCAAGGGGTTAAGCACATCCTCATTCTGTGTGTGTGTGTGTGTGTGTGTGTGTGTGTGTGTGTGTGTGTGCGTGTGTCAGTACTCATGGACGTGTGTATGTATGCTGGAAAATTTGATTAGTTAACCTTCCCAGCGTGTGTCCTCCATATACTGTATTGCGGCCACACATCACCACATCCAAACTAGGATGTGGTCGCTCCATGCCACTAGGGAGAGGCGATGCTGGAAACACACGTGGCTTCAGTGTGTTGTGTGTGTAGTGAGGCGTGAGTGTGTGAGGGTGACGGAACCAAACAGAGGTCATATCTACAAGGCGAGGCTAAAACAACTGACCTAACTAACTAACAAACCTAACTAACCAACTAACTGAACTAACCATATAACCTAACTAACCGACTAAGAGGCGTCAACAAGGAAAAACTGGTTCACAAATAGGGTGGTAAATGATTGGAATGGACTCAGTCGTCAGGTGGTCAGCGCGGAGTCATTAGGGAGCTTTAAAAGGAGGCTGGATAAATTCATGGATGGGGATGCAAGGTGTATGTAGGTAGTGTTAAGTAACAGGAACTACCACGTGTAGGTCTCCCAGCCTCTTGTAGCTTCCTTATTTTCTTATGTTCTTATGTTCTAAATAATCAAAGACAGGTGCGGTGGCGTCGTCCCTGATGATCGGTGACTGGAAGGGACGTCACCCCCTTAGGGACGGCGTGAAGTGAGGGGCGCAGTGCAGGGGGTGTGAGTGAGGGGTGTGTGGGGTGTGGTGGGGATAGTGGGGTGGGGGTGGGATGTGGTGGGGAGGCAAGCGTCGAGGTTGCAGCCTCTAACATCGATACATGGACACGGCGCCAGAGAGCTTTGCCTGTCCCATAAAGGTGTGTGTAGTAGGTGGTAGAGTGTGGTATGGGGTAGTAGTAGTAGGTGTAGGTAGTAGTAGTAGTAGTAGTAGTAGTAGTAGTAGTAAGTGGAGGTAGTGTAGTAAGTGTGGTAGTGTAGTAAGTGTTGTAGTAGTAGTAAGTGTTGGTAGTAGTATTAGTAGTAGTAGTAAGTGTTGGTAGTAGTAGTAGTAGTAGTAGTAAGTGTTGGTAGTAGTAGTAGTAGTAAGTGTTGGTAGTAGTAGTAGTAGTAAGTGTTGGTAGTAGTAGTAGTAGTAGTAGTAAGTGTAGGTAGTAGTAGTAGTAGTAGTAAGTGTAGGTAGTAGTAGTAAGTATGGTAGTAGTAGTAAGTGTAGGTAGTAGTAGTAGTAGTAATTATAGGTAGTAGTAGTAAGTGTAGGTAGTAGTAGTAAGTGTTGGTAGTAGTAGTAGTAAGTGTTGTAGTAGTAGTAAGTGTAGGTAGTAGTAGTAAGGTGTAGAGTCTGGTAGGGACGGTGACCTGTGTCGTTTTGTAGGAATTTGTGGCGAGGACTTAGATGCTTCAACCTTAGTGAGGAAGGCGGTGTGTCGTTGCCAGTGGAGATGTGGGAACCAGCGGCCGTGGTAATGGTGTTGTGGTGTTTGTGGTGGACGGCTGGCACTGGTGTTGTCCGTTAAGGCACCT
>JACEEZ010019699.1:15000-20000 GCA_016584305.1 Chionoecetes opilio
GCTACTTCTTTTAACCTTGGAGTTACTTCTTTTTACCTTGTAGCTACTTCTTTTAACCTTGGAGTTACTTCTTTTAACCTTGGAGTTACTTCTTTTAACCTTGGAGTTACTTCTTTTAACCTTGGAGTTACTTCTTTTAACCTTGGAGTTACTTCTTTTTACCTTGTAGCTACTTCTTTTAACCTAGGAGCTACTTCTTTTAACCTTGTAGCTCCTTCTTTTAACCTTGGAGCTACTTCTTTTAACCTTGGAGCTACTTCTTTTAACCTTGGAGCTACTTCTTTTAACCTTGTAGCTACTTCTTTTAACCTTGGAGCTACTTCTTTTAACCTTGGAGCTACTTCTTTTAACCTTGTAGCTCCTTCTTTTAACCTTGGAGCTACTTCTTTTAACCTTGGAGCTACTTCTTTTAACCTTGGAGCTACTTCTTTTAACTAGGAGCTACTTCTTTTAACCTTGGAGCTACTTCTTTTAACCTTGGAGCTACTTCTTTTAACTTTGGAGCTACTTCTTTTAACTAGGAGCTACTTCTTTTAACTTGGAGCTACTTTTTTTATATTGTAGCTACTTTTTACCTTGACAAAAGTTTCCCATTACTCTACCTCCTTCTAAAAAACTACTTCTTCCCTAAAAAAATAAACCACTGAACATGCCTATTTCTCTACGTTAAAGTGGTTCCCTTTTATGTAAACTGTGTACTCCCGCAAACGATTTCCCCTTCACCTTGCTACTTCGTCTCCTTCACCCTGCAAAAACAAGGCCATACACGGTGCTGTTCTGCATTGAGTTCTTAAGTCTTTCCTCTCTGAAGTAATGACGTGTTTATAACCGAACCCCTGCAGTTTCTCTCCGTTCTCCTCTGCCGCCTCACGTCTCTCTCTCTTTCTTCTCTCTCTCTCTCTCTCCCCCTCTCTCCTCTCTCTCTTCTCTCTCTCTCTCTCTCTTCTCTCTCTCTCTCTTCTTCTTCTCTTCCTCATCTCTCTCTCTCTCTCTCTCTCTCTCTTCTCTCTCTCTCTCTCTCCTCTCTCTCTCTCTCTCTCTCTCTCTCCTCTCTCCTCTCTATCTCTCTCCCTCTCCTCTCTCTCTCTCTCTCTCCTTCTCTCTCTCTCTCTCTGGTCTGTTTCTGTCACTCAATTCTCTCTCCTCTCCTCCTCTCTCTCTCTCTCTCTCTCTCTCTTCTCTTCTCTCTCTCCTCTCTCTCTCCCTCTCTCTCTCTCTCTCCTCTCTCTCTCTCTCTCTGACAATTTTAATGAATATAATCAATATCTTATACATTACGACCTGTTTAGTACCCTTGTCCACTAGCTAATTAAGTATATTAAGTTATATATCGTAATTTTATGGCTGACAACAAACGATTTTATATAGCAAAGGAAAGATCTGGTCGTTAAGGGGTTAATTATGGAAGAGAACTAACCTGGAAGCGTTGGTCCGCCGAGTACGTGTGATGGCCCACCGTCAGGATGTGAAGGTCGCGTCGCCGCAGCCACGTCACCTAAAGGAAAGGAACAGACAGACAATGAGGAATGACTTTTTTGTTTGGGAAATCAATATATACGAAAAATAAACAGTTATGTGAAGGTCGCGTCGCCTCAGCCACGTCACTTGTCCTAAAGGAAAGGAATAGAGGCAATGGGGAACACACAGAGAGATGTTTGCTAAAGAGAACACAGGAAAATGCGTTAACAAAGAAAAACCGCGACTGTACATAAGAACATAAGAGACTGTAGGAAGAAATAAGACTCAGGTATTCGGTAGTAATTAGTTAACGAAGAGGAAGGCAATGAGGAACACACAGAGAGATGTTTGCTAAAGAGAACACAGGAAATTGCGTTAACAAATAAAACCCGCGACTGTACATAAGAACATAAGAGACTGTAGGAAGAAATAAGACTCAGGTATTCGATAGTAAGTAGTTAACGAAGAGGAAGGCAATGAGGAACACGCAGAGGGATGTTTGCTAAGGAGAACACAACAAAACGAATTAAAACCGCGACTGTAGGAAGAACTACTACTTATAGTCTATTTTTTTTATTATGGTCAAAATGCACTAAGGAAGCCACGCCCCCTGCCTCCCCTTCTATTCTACGGGGCAGCTGATTGGTGCATTCCTCGTATCATCACTACCAATCACAATATCTTCACTACTTAACAGCGGCGTGACAAAATCAAAAATCCCTTTGTAGTGAAGATTGCTCTGTCAAGTGGTCACGCGCTGTTAAGTAGTGAAGATATTGTGATTGGTAGTGATGATACGAGGAATGCACCAATCAGCTGCCCAGTAGAATAGAAGGGGAGGCAGGGGGGCGTGGCTTCCTTAGTGTATTTTGACCATAATAAAAAAAATAGACTATAGGTGTTTGATAGAAAGTATGAAAGAGAGGTAGACTTATGACAGACAAGACACAGACACAGAAAAAAACACGTCACTTAAAGGAAAGGAAAAAAAAAATGAGAAATACACACTTATATTACACTTACATACATGATCTTATTTTAGTACTCAAATTCATTCCATCTTTTTATCTATTGATTTTTGTTATGTATACAACCTATGTGTATTTTTTGCTGTTTATACCTTCGGGCTAAAGCATATTTTTTTTTTTTTTTTTTTTTTTTTTTTTTTTTTTTTTTTTTTTTTTTTTTTTAGTATTGTTATTATGCTTACTTAGATGTTTGCTGAAGAGAACACAGGAAAATGCGTGAACAAAGAAAAACTGTGAATTGTAGGAAGAAATAAAACTTCAGTATTTGGTTGAAAGTAATATGTAAGAGAGAGTAGACTTTTTCAGACACTTTCACTTTCACTCACTCACTCACTCACTCTCACTCACTCACTCACTCACTCACTCACTCACTCACTCACTCACTCACTCACTCACTCACTCACTCACTCACTCACTCACTCACTCACTCACCCACCCACCCACCCACCCACCCACCCACCCACCCACCCACGCCCACTCACTCACCACTCACTCACTCACTCACTCACTCACTCACTCACTCACTCACTCACTCACTCACTCACTCACTCACTCACTCACTCACTCACTCACTCACTCACTCACTTACTCACTCACTCTCACATTCACTCACTCACTCACTCACTCACTCACTCACTCACTCACTCACTCACTCACTCACTCACTCACTCACTCACTCACTCACTCACTCACTCACTCACTCACTCACTCATCATCACTCACCCACCCACCCACACCACCCACCCACCCACCCACTCACTCACTCACTCACTCACTCACTCACTCACTCACTCACTCACTCACTCACTCACTCACTCACTCACTCACTCACTCACTCACTCACTCACTCCTCTAAACTTGATGACATGTAACCATTTAACCCCTTGAGGCCCAGAACGTAATTTCCATTGTAATTTGGGTACCATTAGACGATTTTTAGTGAATATAAGCAATATTTTATAGATATGACCTGTTTAGTATCCTTGTCCACTAACTAATTTGATATATTAAGTTACTTTTCGTAACTTTATGGCTAACAACATACGATTTTTTTATAGCAAAGGAAAGATCTGGGCGTGAAGGGGTTAACCTTTTAAAGTGTCTATATGACAGACAGACAGACAGACAGACAGAGAGAAGAAAAAACCCCCATTAAATATCAATCTATTTTAGGGAGTGACAATCGTTTTGCCTTCATGCTCTCCAAACCAATACCAAAAGATCAAAGTAGAGACATCTCGTCGCCTACCACATCATAGGTATTTTACGCGACATGACGGGGGGTTGGGGGGGGTCTATGCGAAGGTAGAGGTGTTAGGGGGGTGCAGGGAGGGGGTGACGACGTGAGGGAATAGATGGGGTGTTACAACGTTGTCATCCAGATTATTCAATTCCCAGTAACGATCTAGAACATGGTAACTACTGAATTAATGGTATTGGTACAAGTGTGTGTGTGCAAGAGAGAGAGAGAGAGAGAGAGAGAGAGAGAGAGAGAGAGAGAGGAGAGAGAGAGAGAGAGAGAGAGAGAGAGAGAGAGAGAGAGAGAGAGAGAGAGAGAGAACCCAGAAAACAAACTAAAACCATAAGAGAGAGTAACAAAATTGAGATTGAAGAAAGGAAGGAATGGAGGAGATAAATGCGAGAGAGAGAGAGAGAGAGAGAGAGAGAGAGAGAGAGAGAGAGAGAGAGAGAGAGAGAGAGAGAGAGAGAGAGAGAGAGAGAGAGAGAGAGAGAGAGAGAGAGAGAGAGAGAGAGAGCGTACGAGAGAGAGTACCACCATTGCCTTGTGTTTAGCAGCAGCAATGCCTCCACACCGGCGCCCATTATCCTCTATGTCACTATGGTATGGAATCTGACACTTAGTTAATAGAATAGTAAGTTATTAAATGTTGGTACGAGCCTGACACTTACACGTCGTCGAATATTCATCAGTATATTATTTTTACATGTTAACCTGAAAGGGGCAGTAGATTTTCAAGCCTCTCTTCATTTTTATGTAAGGCATCAGGATATTAAACGCAGTGTTGTTCCTGTCAGTAAATAATGTAGCCGTTTGTGTTGAAAGGATAATTCTCGGGCTGGAATGACCGTCACTCGGTGTTCAGTGTTGGGTGAAACATTGGCTTGTCAAAGGCTGGGGTTTTTCGTGGTAAAATGGGGGTTTCAATACGGAGCTTAACCCTTCACGCCCAGATGTTTCCTTGGCTATATAAAATCGTCCGTTGTTAGCCATAAAATCACGAAAAGTAGCTTAAATATACCAAATTAGTTAGTGGACAAGGATATTAAACAGGTCATATCTATAAAATATTGCTTATATTAACTAAAAATCGTCTAATGGTACCCAAATTACAATGGAAATTACGTTCTGGGCTTCAAGGGGTTAAAAGGAGGCTAGACAGTTTCATGGATGGGGATGAAAGGTGGATGTAGGTAGTGTTAAGTAACAGGAACTACCTCGTGTTGGTTTTGCGGCCTCTTGTAGCTTCCTTATTTTCTTATGTTCTTATGTTT
>JACEEZ010019699.1:30000-67500 GCA_016584305.1 Chionoecetes opilio
TCCACGTGCCCATAAGCCTGCTTCCACTGCGACCTGATGAATTATTGCATAGCGGTACAGTTCCCAAGGGCTACTTCAATATCCACGTGTCGACGCAAGGGACAGAGGCATTGCTTATCACGCCTGGGTTTCACGCCCAGATCTTTCCTTTCCTATATCGAATTGCCTGTTGTCGAGCCATATAATTACGAAAAGTAACTGAATATACCAAATTAACTAGTGGACAAGGATACTAAACAGGTCATAGCTATAAAATATTGCTTATAGTCACTAAAAATCGTCTTATGGTAGTCAAATTACAATGGAAATTACGTTCTGGGCCTCAAGGGGTTAACAAGGACAAACAGAGACAAAGGTATTGTTTAACGTGACCTATAGCAAAGAGTTTCAAATAGAATAAAAAGAAAAGTACAAGGCTACTATACATGTACTACTATAGAGCAGGAAGATAAATTGCAAGGATATAAATAAGCCGTAACAAGATATAGACTGATACTCGCTCTAAATGCAGCCAAATATCCGGATTGCTGTCTAACAATGACACACATTAACACACACTACACACGACAACATGACATCACACACACACACACGCGGAGTCTCAATTCTCAGTGCTCCGGGTAACCATTACACTCCAATAAACACACACAGGAGGAGGGAGAGGAGGAAGAAGAGAAGGAGTGAAGGAGGTAGAGAGGAGGTGGAGAGAGAGAAGGGGAGGAAGAGTAAGAGGAGGAGGAGGAGGAGGAGGAGGAGGGGTCGTTGGGGTAAGAGAAGGGAAGGTGGGGAGGGGGGAGGAAATTTTTTTGGGAGGAGAGAAACCGTCCATCTCCTCCTTCGACATTCATAGTCCGGACTCACGAACACTGCCGATCGACTCCCCAACAACGGGACGAACCAGTCGATACTTCGGTAATTCATCCTTAATTATATTGTTTGCCACGCCGAGGGAACTGTAATTCACGGGTGTGCTATCTATCAATGACAAGAGTTAAGGCGAATAGCTACAGCGAAGACGGTGAATACAGCGCAATTGTCTACACGTAGGAGTAAATAATAGAAGTAAACGCTATCTATCAATGACGAGAGGCGGTGAATAGCTACAGAGAGGTGGTGAATAGCTACAGAGAGGTGGTGAATAGCTACAGAGAGGTGGTGAATAGCTACAGAGAGGTGGTGAATAGCTACAGAGAGGTGGTGAATAGCTACAGAGAGGCGGTGAATAGCTACAGAGGTGGTGAATAGCTACAGAGAGGCGGTGAATAGCTACAGAAAGGTGGTGAATAGCTACAGAGAGGTGGTGAATAGCTACAGAGAGGTGGTGAATAGCTACAGAGAGGCGGTGAATAGCTACAGAAAGGTGGTGAATAGCTACAGAGAGGTGGTGAATAGCTACAGAGAGGTGGTGAATAGCTACAGAGAGGTGGTGAATAGCTACAGAGAGGTGGTGAATAGCTACAGAGAGGTGGTGAATAGCTACAGAGAGGTGGTGAATAGCTACAGAGAGGTGGTGAATAGCTACAGAGAGGTGGTGAATAGCTACAGAGAGGCGGTGAATAGCTACAGAGAGGTGGTGAATAGCTACAGAGAGGTGGTGAATAGCTACAGAGAGGTGGTGAATAGCTACAGAGAGGTGGTGAATAGAGCAATTGTTACACGTAGGAGTAAAATAGTAAAAGTAAAAATATATATACCTTAACCCCTTGAGGCCCAGAGCGTAATTTCCATTGTAATTTGGGTGCCATTAGACAATTTTAATGAATATAAGCAATGTTTTAATAGATATGACCTGCTTAGTATCCTTTTCCACTAGTTAATTTGGTATATTCAGTGACTTTTCGTTATTTTATGGCTTACAACAGACGATTTTATATAGCAAAGGAAAGATCTGGGCGTGAAGGGGTTAAAAAGATCCTTGTTATAGGATGCACACTATAGCAAGATACAGTAAGGGAGGAACCAGGAAAAGGACGATTAAAGGAAGAATTGAATGGAGGAAAATAAGAAAAAGGAAGAAGAGGAGGAGGAAGCGTTGAACAGAAATAACACTACAATTTAAGGAAGAATAAAAATATTGTAAACAAAGCAAGGAGAAAATGGAATGAGAAATTGACGCAAAACACAAGACGCAAGAAAAGTTAATATCAACATTTAACAACGAAATGATGAGAAAATCGATGTGAACTGTAAACTAGGAAACAGGAAAAACTACTAATAATAGACAATTTAGCCTGAAACGCCGCTCAAGTATAAACTAGATCAAGAAAGTTACGGTGGAACACGATTATAGGAGCGTGAGCCATCAGAACAAAACACAAGTTAAAAGTTACTCGATAAATTTACGAGGAAATCTCAGACTACATATAGAGGGTGGAGGAGATGGGTGGTTGGAGGAGGGTGGTGGAGGAGGGTGGAGGGTGGTGGAGGCTGGTGGAGGCTGGAGGAGGGTGGTGGAGGGGGAGGAGGGTGGTGGAGGAGGGAGGAGGGTGGTGGAGGATGGGGAGGAGGAGGGTGGGGAGGGAGGAGGTGGTGGAGTGAGGGTGGTGGGGAGGGAGAAGAAAAGGATGTGAAAGGATCAGAGGTTGTTTAGAGTTGGAGGCTGGTTGAGTTTCGCAGGGTGAGTGGAGTGGACGATGTGAGGCATGCAGGAGTCGCTGGTAGTTTATTGATTGTAGGGTTGCGGAGTTTTTTGAGAGGGAGGAGTGGTGTGGAGGCAGAGAGTGGGAGGAGCGATTGTGATGAGTGATGTTGTTAATTTTTGGAGGGGTTGGAGGAGGGCTACAGTGACTGTGACTGGGGAGGAGGGATTCAGCATGCAGTTTTATTGATGTAGTGAGTGAGGGTGGATGGGGTGGGCAGGTTGTCTGGAATGAGGAGGGTGAGGAGGAGGAGTGGTGAGTTAGTAGGGTGAGAGTGGTGGATGTTGTGGACGAGAGGGAGGAGGGTGGTGGAGGAGGGTGGTGGAGTAGGGTGGTGGAGGGTGGTGGAGGAGGGAGGAGGGTGGTGGAGGAGGGTGGTGGAGTAGGGTGGTGGAGGGTGGTGGAGGAGGGAGGAGGGTGGTGGAGGAGGGAGAATGAAAAGGAATGAAAGGAATGCAACACTATTCTTATTCATCACTATTTTTTTTTTCCTGGTTGAGATGAGTGGCCTATCATGTCATCCATCACATCACTTCTATTTTATTTTATTTAGTTTTCTTATTTTTTTTTCCAAGGTGAGATGAGTGGCCTATCATGTCATCCACTCATCACTTCTATTTTATTTTATTTTATTTTCTTAATTTTTTTTTCCAGTTTGAGTTGAGTGGCCTATCATGTCATCCATCACATCACTTCTATTTTATTTTATTTTATTTTATTAATTTTTTTTCCAGGGTGAGATGAGTGGCCTATATCACTCATCACTTCTATTTTTTTTATTTTTTTTTCTTCAGTTTTTTTTCCAGGGTGAGATGAGTGGCCTATCATGTCATCACATCATCACTTCTATTTTTTTATTTAGTTTTCTTAATTTTTTTTTCAACGGTGAGATGAGTGACCTATTATCATGTCATTCACCACTCTACTTTTTATTTTTTGGTATCCTTTGTATTATATTATTTCTATATTACATTTTTAACTACTAATGATACTACCAATAATGAATAGAAACCCTACTACTACTACTAATAATAACTATGATAGTAGTAATGATTAATAATAATGATAATAATAGTAGCAAAAACAGATTTAATTGAATATCAAACCAATTATTAGAATGAACACATCCACAAATTACACATCAAACGCACATTTCCTGGTATTGAAGATGACAAATATGATTAAAACGTTGAAACTGTGTGTGTGTGGTGTGTGTGTGTGTGTGTGTGTGTGTGTGTGTGTGTGTGTGTGTGTGCCTCGGTGTGTGTGTGTGACTAGTTCCACCTTTGCACCACCACCAGGTATATATGAACACTCTTAGAAAAAAAGGGTAGAAAAAGGGTATTTGTAGTGATGAAATACTGCTACCCTTTTTCTACCCTTACAAATATACCCTTTCGGATCGACGCAAATATACCCTTTTGCAACCCTCTCGTCTAAAAAGGGTAGATAAAGGGTAGATGAAGGGTATAGTCGGCAGCATCTACTCTCCAGCCTGGACATAGGGTTTAAAAAGGGTAGTGATGGTGCGATGTAACAATTCGACCCTTAATATACCCCTTATTTCTGAGAGTGTATGGGACAAGATTTCCTCACCTACCGCCGCGCTTAATCCATCATTTAATCACTCCCTAAATCAGGCAAACACTCAGTCCCGCATGTAAGCCTCTCCTCGCGATGAGAACCAATTATTTCTCGTTATTTTCCATTTCAATATGCAGCTGGAGATTCAACACAAACACGATTATCCAGACAAAACTCACGTAAAGCTTGAGCGCATTTGTTTTATCAGATGCCATTCGACGAAGCAATCCCGATAAAGTGCTGCTTGGCTATGTGATATTTAGTTATAATCACAGCCTTCATAGTATATATAGAGATAGATAGATAGATAAATAGACAGGTAGATAGATAGACAGATAGATAGATAGACAGATAGATAGATTGATAGATAGAGATATATATAGATAGATAGCAAGATAGATGGATAGAGATAGATAGATAGATAGATAGATAGATAGATAGAGAGATAGATAGATAGATAGATAGATAGATAGATAGATAGATAAATAGATATATATATATATATATTAATATATATATATATATATATATAAAATATATATATATATATATATATATATATATATATATATATATATATATATATATATATATATATATAGATAGATGATAGATAGATAGATAGATAGATAGATAGATAGATAGATAGATAGATAGATAGATAGATAGATAGATAGAGAATAAAGATATATTATACACACCGCCTAGACTAAGAGGCTGCATGCGCTAATTTGTGAATGTATAACGAGCGTGATAGACATCGCGATCAAAGGGTACGTGGGATGCAAGCCGATGATCCGGTCTGGAAAATGTGTTTACCGGTCTGGTGTTTCAATCGCGGCGGCCAGGCGGATATCACTTGGGCTTGTCTCTTGGGTTTCATGATATGTTCATTTTACAATATACACTAATACGGATTTAGGTCAACGAGATGTGACCTCGCCGTCCTGAAAGCCACCAATCCTTCCGCTTATTGGTGCGTTCTGACCTTTTAATCTTCCTACAGCTTTGAGTTGAGGCTGTATTGTCAGGTTTCTACTTTTGTTGTTGTGAAATATGTACAATTTGTGGATGATATTGACACACTATTAACCCCTTCACGCCCAGATTTTTCCTTTGTTGTATAAAAATTAACTTGTTAGCCATGACATTTCGAGAAGTAACTAAATATATCAAATTGGTTAGTCGACAAGGATACTAAACAGGTCATAGCTATAAAACATTGCTTATAGTCACTAAAAATCGTCTAATGGTAGTCATATTACAATGGGAATTACGTTCTGGGTCTCAAGGGGTTAAGGGAATAAATATTTGGAGGTTTATATATTTTTTTACCGAGGAACGAGAACAAAAAGGTTTCGCATATACATATTGCTGAATTAAAGATGATTGCGTTTTCTCGATCTTAGAATAAAATCTTCACCGAAATCATAAACTTATTCATTGCGCTAAATTTCCAAAAGAGAAGTTTGGTGTTGTAGTACGTCATAGGAGTAGGTGATGATTATAAGAAATTTAATAAACACAAAAAAAATACCCTACGTTACGAGTTATGGTCCTAAAAACAAGCGTACTTATTATGTACATGATATGACCGTAGTGTGTGTGTGTGTGTGTGTGTTGTGTGTGTGTCTTCTCTCTCTCTCTCTCTCTCTCTCTCTCTCTCTCTCTCTCTCTCTCTCTCTCTCTCTCTCTCTCTCTCTCTCTCTCTCTCTCTCTCTCTCTCTCTCTCTCTCTCTCTCTCTCTCTCTCTCATAATTTGATGCAGGTCAAGATCAAGTGAAATATAAAAAGAAAAAGGCTAATAATCGTGCACCAACTCTAACAAGATGAAGGTCACAGCAGGTAGCCATGGCTGGATGATGAAAGGTCGTGATGGCTTTGATCCGATCCACTCCCTTTCGCGCCTCCTCACACACGAGGTGGTAGCCAGTCACTTACATGACTTCCAGTATGTGTGATCAGGCAGTGCATAGCGCCCCATCAACCGTGAACTCGTTATACCTTTATAGACACAATTTTCCCGCTCCATCCTAGACTGCGTGTGAAGCCTTGCATTAAACTTTAACATCACCCCCGAGCACTGAGGGCAAGAGTAAAAGAGGAATCTTGTTCACAAAATTGTCTTAAGATATCGTATCTGAATTTGAGATTTGTGAAATGAATAAATGAGTCTTGTGGGAAATATATGAGTGAAATGAATAAATGAGTCTTGTGGGAAATATATGAGTGAAATGAATAAACGAGTCTCTTGTGGGAAATATATGGGTGAAATGAATAAATGAGTCTCTTGTGGGAAATATATGAGTGAAATGAATAAACGAGTCTCTTGTGGGAAATATATGGGTGAAATGAATAAATGAGTCTCTTGTGGGAAATATATGAGTGAAATGAATAAACGAGTCTCTTGTGGGAGGTTATAAGGGATAGAATAGCGTGTGAGGCAGGTGGTTACGCCCTGTGTGGAAGGTATAGGTGTGGACGGTGTGTGGAGGAGGACAAAGACGCCAGGTGTGCAGGTAACGCCACACCCTTCATAATAGCAGTGTAGCGGTAACGACACACCCTTCATAATAGCAGTGTAGCGGTAACGACACACCCTTCATAATAGCAGTGTAGCGGTAACGCCACACCCTCATAATAGCAGTGTAGCGGTAACGACACACCCTTCATAATAGCAGTGTAGCGGTAACGACACACCCCTCATAATAGCAGTGTAGCGGTAACGACACACCCTTCATAATAGCAGTGTAGCGGTAACGACACACCCCTCATAATAGCAGTGTAGCGGTAACGACACACCCTTCATAATAGCAGTGTAGCGGTAACGACACACCCTTCATAATAGCAGTGTAGCGGCAACGACACACCCTTCATAATAGCAGTGTAGCGGTAACGCCACACCCTTCATAATAGCAGTGTAGCGGTAACGACACACCTTCATAATAGCAGTGTAGCGGTAACGACACACCCTTCATAATAGCAGTGTAGCGGCGACTGTGGACCACTGTGACCCGGGTAACATTTTGCTTGGCCTTCAACATGTAGCCACGCGCGTGTATGCTATGCAGGACCTGATATTTAATTAAGGAACGGCAGATCAATATTACCAAGCTGTAAAATGGACTTCACTTCAGTTCATGGGGATAAATAGGAACACACTCTACATACATGCATACATACATACATACATACATACACTCATACATACATACACACACTCATACATACATACACACTCATACACTACATACATACAAGGCACGGATAACAGGTACAACATAAACATATAGCCTTCAACGTATAACAAAATTAAAGACCTTCTCGTGACTTCCCACCTTCCTGCACAAAGCAATAGGCAATCACCCACGTTCCTAAGAGCGTCTCCAGTCATTCCAGCAAAAGTCTCCGGCATCTGACATGAAATTGTTCGAAATGACTCTTTTCAACCTCAAAATGACGCCAAGTTTCTGGATTATTCGGCAAAAATGGCTTTTATCTGGAAATTCTAAGCGACTGTCGGTGTGAAATTCTGTAATGGCTGACTTTACGGTGTGTGTGTGTGTGTGTGTGTGTGTGTGTGTGTGTGTGTGTGTGTGTGTGTGTGTGTGTGTGTGTGTGTGTGTGTGTGTGTGTCTTTTATCTTCGCCTAATCCTCACTTTGCACAGTTACAAATAATTCTCAATATAGGCATACATGTTTTTATTTTATTTCAAGCCTACGCACACCTTCCACCAGAAGAAAAAAACTGTAGGTCGTATTTTTCCTCTCTTTCACGATCATTACTTTTTTTTCATTTCATATTTCAGCATTTAAGATTTTTTGTTATTAATTATTTGATTCTACATCTTCACAACAACAATTTGCACTTGCTTTGGTGTTAATAACTAACATGAAACAAAAGAATGATAACGAAATACAAGCTCCAGGAATTATGATCATGTTAATTTAATCAGAAGTACAATTAATTAAAGCGACAGATAAGTAAAAAAAAAAAAAAAAAAAAAAAAAAAAAAAAAAAAAACTGATATATTTTTTTTTTTTTTTAATTTTTTTATATTTTTTTTACGTTGAAACCTAAAGCGCCTGTAAGGTATCTATTATGTAAATAAATATGAATACAAACGCGCGAAATCACGAGACACAAACAGTATTTTTATCAGTCTTTTTAACGCAGTTTAAATCAACGATTCTTATTTCTTTCAATCTCTGTCATGTTCGTAAAATTTTGACAATGAAATTATCCCACATTTTTACCACGCAGTTTTCAATGGTTTCATTACCACTTTTATGGCGCCTCTCTGCCCCGCATTCAGGCCATGGTCGTATGAGAGAGAGAGAGAGAGAGAGAGAGAGAGAGAGAGAGAGAGAGAGAGAGAGAAGAGAGAGAGAGAGAGAGAGAGAGAGAGAGAGAGAGAAAATAAAATAAAAGAAGAGAGAAAAAAGAGAGAGAGAGAGAGAGAGAGAGAGAGAGAGAGAGAGAGAGAGAGAGAGAGAGAGAGAGAGAGAGAGAGATCAAGGGATGAAAGGAATAGAAGGTGAGAGAGAGAGAGAGAGAGAGAGAGGAAGAATCCAATAAAACTGGGCACATAAATATATGGGTAAATAGACATATGTGGGTGGTTACAGAGAGAGAGAGAGAGAGGAGAGAGAGAGAGAGAGAGAGAGAGAGAGAGAGAGAGAGAGATAGAGAAGAAGTTGAGAGAGAGAGAGAGAGAGAGAGAGAGAGAGAAAAAAAAAAAAAAAGAGAGAAAAAAAAACCTTGTCTGACCATTTTTACCGGACAGTTTTCAAAGCGCCATAACTTGAGTCGTATCCGGATATTATTGGATCAAAAAAGATAGAAAATACACGCGTTAATTCATAGTTGAGCCCAAAAATACAAATATCAGGCAACGGGCGTGATGGGTCCAGTTTTTGTATTGGATTTTTGTCCATGCTATATTTCCTGCTATTCGCTTTTTTCTTCCTACTTTTACTTACTTCCTACTTTTTTTATTTATTTATTATTTTTTTTTTAGTAGTAGGCCTATTTATAGACCTATATTATTTTTTTTCCATGCTATATTTCATGTTATTCGCTTTTTTCTTCCTACTTTTACTTAATTCCTACTTTTTTTATTTATTTATTATTTTTTTTTATTAGTAGGCCTATTTATAGACCTATATTATTTTTTTTTACATGCTGTATTTCCTGTTATTCTCTTTTTTCGTCCTACTTTTACTTAATTCCTACTTTTTTTATTGTTATTTATAATTTTTTTTATTAGTAGGCCTATTTATAGACCTATATTTTTTTTTTACATGCTATATTTCCTGTTATTCGCTTTTTTCTTCCTACTTTTACTTACTTCCTACTTTTTTATTTATATATATTTTTTTATTTTTTATTAGTAGGCCTATTTATAGACCTATATTATTATTTTTTCCATGCTATATTTCCTGCTATTCGCTTTTTTCTTCCTACTTTTACTTACTTCCTACTTTTTTATTTATTTATTTTTGTATATTTTTTTATTAGTAGGCCTATTTATAGACCTATATTATTTTTTTTTACATGCTGTGTTTCCTGTTATTCTCTTTTTTCTTCTTACTTTTACTTAATTCCTACTTTTTATTGTTATTTATAATTTTTTTTATTAGTAGGCCTATTTATAGACCTATATATATTTTTTTTCCATGCTATATTTCCTG
Source organism: Chionoecetes opilio (assembly GCA_016584305.1). Lineage (NCBI taxonomy): Eukaryota > Metazoa > Arthropoda > Malacostraca > Decapoda > Majidae > Chionoecetes > Chionoecetes opilio. Next base: position 39,919 of record JACEEZ010019699.1, read on the forward strand.
TTTTTCGCTTTTTTCTTCCTACTTTTACTTAATTCCTACTTTTTTTATTGTTATTTATAATTTTTTTTATTAGTAGGCCTATTTATAGACCTATATATATTTTTTTCCATGCTATATTTCCTGTTATTCGCTTTTTTCTTCCTACTTTTACTTAATTCCTGCTTTTTTTTTTGTATTATTATTTTTTATTAGTAGGCCTATTTATAGACCTCTATTATTTTTGTCCATGCTATATTTCCTGGTATTCTCTTTTTTCTTCCTACTTTTACTTAATTCCCATTTTTTTATTGTTATTTATAATTTTTTTTATTAGTAGGCCTATTTATAGACCTATATTATTTTTTTTCCATGCTATATTTCCTGTTATTCGCTTTTTTCTTCCTACTTTTACTTACTTCCTACTTTTTTATTTTTTATTTATTATTTTATATTTTATTAGTAGGCCTATTTATAGACCTATATTATTTTTTTATTAGTAGGCCTATTTATAGACCTATATATATATTTTTTCCATACTAGATTTCCGGTTATTCGCTTTTTTCTTCCTACTTTTACTTACTTCCTACTTTTTTATTTATATTTATTTATATTTTTTTATTAGTAGGCCTATTTATAGACCTATATTATTTTTTCCCCTGCTATATTTCCTGTTATTTCCTTTTTTCTTCCTACTTTTACTTAATTCCTACTTTTTTATTGTTATCTATTATTTTGTTTTTATTAGTAGGCCTATTTATAGACCTATATTATTTTTTTCCCATGCAATATTTCCTGTTATTCGCTTTTTTCTTCCTACTTTTACTTAATTCCTACTTTTTATTTTTTTAAATTGTTTTTTATTAGTAGGCCACGAGTGAACCTTCGTAAAGCACGCAAGGCATTTTTATCCTCTGAGTCTGTGCCCGTATTCGTAGTCACATACCATCATTGTACGTGGTCATTGTTCACTTTTTGTCTTGTCCTAATTAAATCAATATGTCATGCCAGCTCTGTTGTGATTGCAATAGGAGTACTGTAGGATTGCTCTAGTACTTTCCATGGCAGCTACAAGATCAAGTGAATAATTTTGACTGAGTAGAAATGGAACAAAATCATAGCAATTACCACGAGCAATCATGGTATGGGACTACGAATACGAGCAGTTACAAGTCTTAACCCCTTGAGGCCCAGAACGTAATTTCCATTGTAATTTGGGTACGGGTTGGGGTTGGGTCATTAGACGATTTCTAGTGAATATAAGCAATAATTTATAGATATGACCTGTTTAGTATTCTTGTCCACTAGCTGATTTGGTTTATTCAGTTAGTTTTCGTAATTTTATGGCTCCACAACAGACAATTTTGTATAGCACAGGAAAGATCTGGGCGTGAAGGGGTTAAGGTGAGAGTCTTTATGCTTCCCTCTTTTTTACTCTTGTCCTGTTTCAAAGAGGGTGATGTGGTGATACAACAGTGTGTATAGGTGAGGCAAGGTTTTAGTTTGTGTTATTCCCTCTGAACCACGAGTAAACCTTAACCCCTTGAACGCCCAGACCTTTCCTTTGCTATATAAAGTCGTCTGTTGTTAGCCATAAAATTACGATAAAGTAAACTGAATAAACCAAATTAGCTAGTGGACAAGGATACTATACAGGTCATAGCTATAAGATATTGCTTATAGTCACTAAAATCGTCTTATGGTACCCAAATTACAATGGAAATTACGTTCTGGGTCTCAAGGGTTAATCCTCGAGGTCTTCAGGTGAGAGTCTTCATGCACTCTTAGAAAAAAAGGGTAGAAAAAGGGTATTTGTAGTGATGAAATACTGCTACCCTTTTTCTACCCTTACAAATATACCCTTTTGCAACCCTAAATATACCCTTTTCCAACCCCAAATATACCCTTTCTCATCCCTCTCGTCTAAAAAGGGTAGATAAAGGGTAGATGAAGGGTATAATCAGCAGCATCTACCCTCCAGCCTGGACATAGGGTATAAAAAGGGTACTGATGGTGTGATGTAACAATTCTACCCTTAATGTACCCCCCATTTCTGAGTGTGTGGTTCCCTCTTTCGTACCCGTGTCTGGCTTCAAAGAGGGTGATGGTGTGATCTAAAGTGTGTAGAGGTGAGGCACAGGTTAAGTGTGTTATTCCCTGCTATAGTAGACCGCGAGTGAGCCTTAGTAAAGCACGCAAGGTATTTTGATCTTCTAGGTCTTGAAATGAGAGTCTTGGTTCCCGATTTTTCCCCGTGTCTCCCTTCAAAGAGGTGCTGGTGGTGTGATCTCAAGTGTGTATAGGTGAGGCACAGGTTAAAGTGTGTTATTCCCTGCTATAGTAGACCGCGAGTGAACTTTAGTAAAGCACGCAAGGTATTTTGATCTTCTAGGTCTTGAAATGAGAGTCTTGGTTCCCGATTTTTTCCCAGTGTCTCCCTTCAAAGAGGTGCTGGTGGTGTGATCTCAAGTGTGTAGAGGTGAGGTACAGGTTAGAGTGTGTTATTCCCTGCTATAATAGACCGCGAGTGAGCCTTTGTAAATCACGCAAGGCATTTTTATTATCGAGGTCTTGAAATGAGAGTCTTGGTGCCCGATTTTTTCCCCGTGTCTCGCTTCAAAGGTGCTGGTGATGTGATCTCAAGTGTGTAGAGGTGAGGTACAGGTTAAAGTGTGTTATTCCCTGCTATAGTAGACCGCGAGTGAGCCTTAGTAAATCACGCAAGGCATTTTTATCATCGAGTCTTGAAATGAGAGTCTTGGTGCCCGATTTTTTCCCTGTGTCTCGCTTCAAAGGGGGTGGTGATGCCTGGCTTCCGGTCACCGCTATCCATCTCCACGCCCACATTCCTTCCTTCAGTACCCTCCCACTAGGTGTCCACGATAGAAAAGGCATCCTTCCATTCCCACCCCTTGGTACAACACTTGGATAGCAGTGGTAGCCGAGCTCTGCAGTGTTTTTTGATTTTTTTTCTTATTTTTTTTACGTTGGAGCCAAAAAAAAAAAGGTGATGGAAGATTTTTGTTCTTTTTTATTTTACGTTGGAGCCAAAACAAAGGTGATGGAAGATTTTTTTCATATTTTTTTTACGCTAGAGCCAAAAAAAAAAAGGTGATAGAAGATTTTTTTTCATATTTTTTTTTTTACGTTGGAGCCAAAAAAAAGTCGATGGAAGATGAAAGGGTGATGTTTTTTTTTATTACGTACCCCTTCCTTTTTTTTTTATCATTTTTTTTTACGTCATTAAGTACTGGCCAAGGATAAAATAAAGAGGTAATAAACCCCCCCGCTGAGTTGCCTTAGTTGCTCCCTTTGCACAAGCCTTGGATAGCGCTGAGTTGCCTTAGTTGCTCCCTTTGTACAAGCCTTGGATAGCGCTGAGTTGCCTTAGTTGCTCCCTTTGTACAAGCCTTAGATAGCGCTGAGTTGCCTTAGTTGCTCCCTTTGTACAAGCCTTGGATAGCGCTGAGTTGCCTTAGTTGCTCCCTTTGTACAAGCCTTGGATAGCGCTGAGTTGCCTTAGTTGCTCCCTTTGTACAAGCCTTGGATAGCGCTGAGTTGCCTTAGTTGCTCCCTTTGTACAAGCCTTGGATAGCGCTGAGTTGCCTTAGTTGCTCCCTTTGTACAAGCCTTGGATAGCGCTGAGTTGCCTTAGTTGCTCCTTTGTAGCCTTGGATAGCGCTGAGTTGCCTTAGTTGCTCCCTTTGTACAAGCCTTGGATAGCGCTGAGTTGCCTTAGTTGCTCCCTTTGTACAAGCCTTGGATAGCGCTGAGTTGCCTTAGTTGCTCCCTTTGTACAAGCCTTGGATAGCGCTGAGTTGCCTTAGTTGCTCCCTTTGTACAAGCCTTGGATAGCGCTGAGTTGCCTTAGTTGCTCCCTTTGTAGCCTTGGATAGCGCTGAGTTGCCTTAGTTGCTCCCTTTGTAGCCTTGGATAGCGCTGAGTTGCCTTAGTTGCTCCCTTTGTAGCCTTGGATAGCGCTGAGTTGCCTTAGTTGCTCCCTTTGTAGCCTTGGATAGCGCTGAGTTGCCTTAGTTGCTCCCTTTGTAGCCTTGGATAGCGCTGAGTTGCCTTAGTTGCTCCTTTGTAGCCTTGGATAGCGTTGAGTTGCCTTAGTTGCTCCCTTTGTACAAGCCTTGGATAGCGCTGAGTTGCCTTAGTTGCTCCCTTTGTACAAGCCTTGGATAGCGCTGAGTTGCCTTAGTTGCTCCCTTTGTACAAGCCTTGGATAGCGCTGAGTTGCCTTAGTTGCTCCCTTTGTACAAGCCTTGGATAGCGCTGAGTTGCCTTAGTTGCTCCCTTTGTAGCCTTGGATAGCGCTGAGTTGCCTTAGTTGCTCCTTTGTAGCCTTGGATAGCGCTGAGTTGCCTTAGTTGCTCCCTTTGTAGCCTTGGATAGCGCTGAGTTGCCTAGTTGCTCCCTTTGTAGCCTTGGATAGCGCTGAGTTGCCTTAGTTGCTCCCTTTGTAGCCTTGGATAGCGCTGAGTTGCCTTAGTTGCTCCCTTTGTAGCCTTGGATAGCGCTGAGTTGCCTTAGTTGCTCCCTTTGTAGCCTTGGATAGCGCTGAGTTGCCTTAGTTGCTCCCTCTGTACAAGCCTTGGATAGCGCTGAGTTGCCTTAGTTGCTCCCTCTGTACAAGCCTTGGATAGCGCTGAGTTGCCTTAGTTGCTCCCTTTGTACAAGCCTTGAATAGCGCTGAGTTGCCTTAGTTGCTCCCTTTGTACAAGCCTTGGATAGCGCTGAGTTGCCTTAGTTGCTCCCTTTGTACAAGCCTTGGATAGCGCTGAGTTGCCTTAGTTGCTCCCTTTGTACAAGCCTTGGATAGCGCTGAGTTGCCTTAGTTGCTCCCTTTGTAGCCTTGGATAGCGCTGGTGACCGAGCTATGATGTTTTTTCTCTCCCCTGTGTCCCGTCACTGCCGCCAACGAGTGGTATGTGTTAATTCATTTCCCTGTCGATTAAACTGTATTGGGAATTGGATATTTCATTATTCATATTATTTATTTGTATGTTATTTAGCTTTTATTCATTCGTTACATATTTTTGTTTAGTATATTTCTTTTGTTGTCTCTACGTTGTTCTTTTGTTTTAAAAGTACGTTTCTTTTGTTGTCTCTACGTTGTTCTTTTGTTTTAAAAGTACGTTTCTTTTGTTGTCTTTACGTTGTTCTCTTGTTTTAAAAGTACGTTTCTTTTGTTGTCTCTACGGTGTTCTTTTGTTTTAAAAGTGCGTTTCTTTTGGTGTCTACGTTGTTCCTTTGTTTTAAAAGTGCGTTTCTTTTGGTGTCTCTACGTTGTTCTTTTGTTTTAAAAGTGCGTTTCTTTTGGTGTCTCTACGTTGTTCCTTTGTTTTAAAAGTGCGTTTCTTTTGGTGTCTCTACGGTGTTCTTTTGTTTTAAAAGTACGTTTCTTTTGTTGTCTCTACGGTGTTCTTTTGTTTTAAAAGTACGTTTCTTTTGGTGTCTCTATGTTGTTCTTTTGTTTTAAAAGTACGTTTCTTTTGTTGTCTCTACGTTGTTCTGTTGTTTTAAAAGTGCGTTTCTTTTGTTGTCTCTACGTTGTTCTGTTGTTTTAAAAGTGCGTTTCTTTTGTTGTCTCTACGGTGTTCTGTTGTTTTAAAAGTGCGTTTCTTTTGTTGTCTCTACGGTGTTGTTTTGTTTTAAAAGTGCGTTTCTTTTGTTGTCTCTACGGTGTTCTTTTGTTTTAAAAGTACGTTTCTTTTGGTGTCTCTACGTTGTTCTCTTGTTTTAAAAGTACGTTTCTTTTGTTGTCTCTACGTTGTTCTTTTGTTTTAAAAGTACGTTTCTTTTGTTGTCTCTACGTTGTTCTCTTGTTTTAAAAGTACGTTTCTTTTGTTGTCTCTACGTTGTTCTCTTGTTTTAAAAGTACGTTTCTTTTGTTGTCTCTACGTTGTTCTCTTGTTTTAAAAGTACGTTTCTTTTGTTGTCTCTACGTTGTTCTTTTGTTTTAAAAGTACGTTTCTTTTGGTGTCTCTACGTTGTTCTTTTGTTTTAAAAGTACGTTTCTTTTGTTGTCTTTACGTTGTTCTTTTGTTTTAAAAGTACGTTTCTTTTGTTGTCTTTACGGTGTTCTTTTGTTTTAAAAGTACGTTTCTTTATCTGACCACACATTTTCTTTTCCTTTTTACTTTTTCTATCGTTTTAATCCAAGTTACGGTCACTTCGCTGATCCCTTTCACCCTTCACGTATTCACTTCACTCCCTCCCTTCACTCCCTCCCTTCACCCTTCCCTCCCTCCCTCCCTCCTTTCCTCCCTTCCTTCCTCCTTCACTCCCACCCTTCACTCCCACCCTCCCTCCCTTCACCCTTCTCAACCTCCCTTCCTTCCTTCACTCCCTCCCTTCCTCCTTCCCTTCCCTCCCTCCCTTCACCCTCCCTCCCTTCCCTCCCTCCCTTCCTTCACCCTTCCCTCCCTCACACAGCTTGTTCCCTGCTGTATATAGTCGCATGTCCTCGCTGCCTTGCCTCACATGCTGTAGTTCTCACGTTACTGGTGTCGCTGTCCTTCGCTTCCCTGCTTGTTGTCCATTGTTGTCCCATTCCACGAACGCATCCTTGTCCTGTGTCCTCCTGTGTCCACCTGTGTCCTCCTGTGTCCTCCTGTGTCCTCCTGTGTCCACCTGTGTCCACCTGTGTCCACTCCACCGAAGGGAATTTCCTCTCAATCCACTTCACCGCTCCACCGCGCCGCCCTTCATGTTCCACTTTGATCAATGATGTTCTTACAGTGAATGCTCGTGTTTTGTATCGAAAGAAAACCTTTTGAGTGAAAGGTAACAACGGAAGGATTATTTTTTTCTTCTGTAATAATAACGGGTGTAAAAAGAAAGTAATAGGATTTAGATGAAGTGTTTAGAATCGAAAAACAATATTGGAAGTGAAAGGTACAAGAAAATGGAGGCTATTTTTTGGCTTCTGAAATAAAAAATGTGTTAGAAATAGAAGTGATATGATTTAGATGATTACGAAACTACTAGAAAAAATATGTTAGATGCTTTATTATCGAAATCCAAAGAAAGCATTGCAAGCGAAAGGTAAAGAGGCTATTTTTTTGCTTCTGAAATAAAAAAATTGTTAGAAATAGAAGTGATATGATTTAGATGATTACGAAACTACTAGAAAAAATATGTTAGATGCTTTATTATCGAAATCGAAAGAAAGCATTGCAAGCGAAAGGTAAAGAGGCTATTTTTTTGCTTCTGAAATAAAAAAATTGTTAGAAATAGAAGTGATATGATTTAGATGATTACGAAACTACTAGAAAAATTATGTTAGATGCTTTATTATCCAAATCGAAAGAAAGCATTGCAAGCGAAAGGTAAAACAAATGGAGGCAATTATTCGTTCTGAAATATAGAATGTGTAAAATAAGTAGTGATGTGATTTAGATAATTACGAAACTATTGGATACATTATGTTAGATGCTTTATTATCGAAATTAAAAGAAAGCATTGAAAGCGAAAGGTAAAAAAAATGAAGTGTTTTTTTCTTCTGAAATATAGAATGTGTAGAAATAAGGAGTGATGTGATTTAGATAATTACGAAACTATTGGATACATTATGTTAGATGCTTTATTATCGAAATGAAAAGAAAGCATTGAAAGCGAAAGGTAAAAAAAATGAAGTGTTTTTTTCTTCTGATATAATAAAGAATGAGTCAAAATAGGAGTGATGTGGTTTGAATAATTACGAAACTATTGGAAAAATGAGGTTAGATGCTATATTATCGAAATCAAAAGAAAGCATTGAAAGCGAAAGGTAAAAAAAATGGTGGCTATTTTTTTTCTGAAATATAGAATGTGTAGAAATAAGTAGTGATGTGATTTAGAGAATTACGAAACTATTGGAAAAATGAGGTTAGCTGTTATATTCCCCACTACTACCTCAACCACCACCCCTTCTATCGATAGGTTATAGTCACCCCCTCCACCACTACCACTGCTACAATCACTACCACCACCGCAATCACATCCATTACCACTACCACCACCACTTCTATCGATAGTGTTATAGTTAATAACAACTATACCCCCACCACAACACCCCCCCCTTCCCCCACCACTAACTCTCATCCCCTTCCCCAACCACCAACACCCACCCCCTTCCCCCACCACCGAACACCCACCCCCTTCCCTAACCACCAACACCCACCCCCTTCCCTAACCACCAACACCCACCCCCTTCCTCCACCACCAACACCCACCCCTTTCCCCCACCACTAACTCCCATCCCTTCCCCACCACCAACATCCACCCACTTCCCCCACCACCACACTCCACCCACTTCCCCCACCACCAACACCACTACTATCACTGTTACAATCACTATCACCACCGCAATCACCACCTCCATCACTACTATCACCACTACGATCACACTCCCTCCCCCCCCTCGTAATTTCTGGTAATATCATTTCTTCCTTTACTTTTGCAACTCTCCACTTCTTTCTTCCTTCATCCTGCCACTTCCTCTTTTATCTTCCTTGTTTTGTCTCATCTATTCTTGTTTCCTATTCGTCTCTCTCGTCTCTCTCTCTCTCTCTCTCCTCCTCTCTCTCTCTCTCTCTCTCTCTCTTCTCTCTCTCTCTCTCTCTCTCTCTCTCTCTCTCTCTCTCTCTCTCTCTCTCTCTCTCTCTCTCTCTCTCTCTCTCGCTTTTACTTCGCCCTTTTACACTCCCACTTTTCTCTCCTCTCTCTCTCTCTCTCTCTCTCTCTCTCTCTCTCTCCTCCTCTCCTCTCTCTCTCTCCTCTTCTTCTCATCTCTCTCTCTCTCTCTCTCTCTCTCTCTCTCTCTCTCTCTCTCTCTCCTCTCCTCTCCTCTTATCTGGTTGTCTCATTCTATCCATTTCCAGTTTTCCCTCATGTCCTATTCTTCTTCTATTTATTTCTCTCTCTCTCTCTCTTCTCTCTCTTCTCTCTCCTCTCTCTCTCCTCTCTCTCTCTCTCTCTCTCTTCTCTCTCTCTCTCTCTCTCTCTCTCTCTCTCTCCTTTATGTCCTTGTTTCTTCCTCTCTTATCGTCCCTTTCGTGGGTTCCATTTATTTTCTGCTTTTTCCATCCCGCTGCTTTTGTCTTCATTCTTGCCACTCTCTCTCTCTCTCTCTCTCTCTCTCTCTCTCTCTCTCTCTCTCTCTCTCTCTCTCTCTCTCTCTCTCCTCTCTTACTTCCCTCCATCCTTCATTCCTTCATCATTTCCTCTCCTTCCTTCCTTCCTTTCTCCATTCATCTCTCCTTCCCCCTTCCTTACTTTCCTTCATTCCTCTTCCTTCTTTCCCCTTCCTTCCTTCATTCCATCCTTCACTCCATTCTTTTTCCTCTCCATCCCTTCCTCCCTCGATACTTTCCGCCATTCCTCCTCTCCTGCCGTCCTAAACTCCCCTGTGTCCGCGGTGCTGCTTTGTGTCGTGAAGGCAAGAGCTCCTCAGCGGCTTACAATGCCTATATACCGTGACGGACCCGCAGATTGGCAGCTTTCCCTCGGTGCAGCGGCCAGTCGGGGACATTTCTTGGCCACCACGACTTTCCCTTCGCCGCTGGTCTGCCGTATTTTCTGCATGAATTATGTTGACGTGTTGAAGCCTTTTTTTATGTACTTGTGTGTGTGTGTGTGTGTGTGTGTGTGTGTGTGTGTGTGTGTGTGTGTGTGTGTGTGTGTGTGTGTGTGTGTGTGTGTGTGTGTGTGTGTGTCATTCACCCATGGTCTTGTCCACGTAAGCCGGGCTCCTGATCGCCAGTTTTACCCTCCCAAGTTTGGTGCTCATTATGATTCATGAGCGATTTTTAAGTAATGCTGGGACCTCATACACCCCACACACCCATCCCCACAGTAACCGAATTACGAATTTGAATTTGTCCGTGAAAAATCCCCGGGAGCGAGCGAGGATTCGAACCGGCTAACCACAGAATGGTGCGCCAATGCTCTATCTACTTGACCAATGGGCGGTGTGTGTTTGTATTGTGATGTTTTTATTGTTTTGCAGCGTGTTTATTGTGTGTTTTGATATTTGAGACAGATAAATTATATAAGTAAATAGATTATCGTATTTCATTTTGCTAAGATCGATTTTTTTTTTAAGATAATTGTTCATTTTTTCATGTAAATAATCGTACTCACACCCATTCACTCATTCACTTATTCAGTCATTCATGTATGTTATTATTCATTTTCTACACCACGGCAACCACTCCAGATATCGGAAACAGGATAATATATGTAAATACGCTTCCCGCCCTTCATGTCATTGCATTTATTTGTCATGGTCGCAGCATGCACGCCCCCCCGCCCGCTGAGCTGCCTTCATCCCCGCACAGCCAGTAAGCGGGGAGCCTCCTCCTCCTCCTCCTCCTCCTCCTCCTCCTCCTCCTCCTCCTCCTCCTCTCTCTTCCTGCCTCCTCTCCTTCCCTCCTCGTCGACCTTTCCTCCTCCTCGTCTCCTACTCCTCCTCCTCCTCCTCCTCCTCCTCCTCCTCCTCCTCCTCCTCCTCCTCCTCCTCCTCCTCCTCCTCTTTCTCTATCGCTTGACGCTTTGGATAATGATCGACTTGGTACGCTTCTGCCTCTGTTCTAGAGTTGACTGGCTTCTGCCTCCTCCTCCTCCTCCTCCTCCTCCTCCTCTCTCCTTCCTCCTTCCTCCTCCTCCTCCTCCTCCCCTCTTCCTACCTATTCTCCTCATCTCCTACTTCTCACCTTTTCTCTTACTTCTCCACCTCCTCTTCCTCCTCCTCCTCCTCCTCCTCCTCCTCCTCCTCCTCTCCTCTTCCTCTTCCTCTCCTCTTCCTCTCCTCCTCCTCCTCCTCCTCCTCCTCCTCTCCTCCTCCATCTTCATATCCATATCGTGTTTTTCAGCTTTTCTTCTATTGCATCTAAACACTTTTCTTCGTGTGTGTGTGTGTGTGTGTGTGTGTGTGTGTGTGTGTGTGGTGTGTGTGTGTGTGTGTGTGTGTGTGTGTGTGTGTGTGTAGTGTTGTGTGTGGTGGTGTGGGTAAGAAAAAAAATACGAAACAATGTTACAAGATATATAAAGGAATACTAATATACGTAAGTCGGTCTAGGAGGAAGGAAACCCAATATCGTAACAAGGAGAAAGAAAGAAAGAAGGAAGGAAGGAAGGAAGGAAGGAAGGAAGGAAGGAAGACGAGATACGAGAACATTTTATATTGAAAGTAGATAAATAGAATGAGTGACGAAAATTTTGCCGCGAAAACGAGATGGAATTCAGAGAGAGAGAGAGAGAGAGAGAGAGAGGAGAGAGAGAGGAGAGGAGAGAGAGAGAGAGAGAGAGAGAGGAGAGAGAGAGAGAGAGGAGAGAGAGAGAGAGAGAGAGAAGAAGAAAAAAACGACTGCACCTTAAAAGAAAACTGGAAAAGTACGCAAGAGAGAGAGAGAGAGAGAGAGGAGAGAGAGAGAGAGAGAGAGAGAGAGAGAGAGAGAGAGAGGAGAGAGAGAGAGAGAAAAAAAAAAAAACGACTGCACCTTAAAGAAATGGCAAAGTACGCAAGAGAAGAGTAGAGAGAGAGAGGAGAGAGAGAGAGAGGAGAGAGAAGAAGGAAAAAAAAAACGACTGCACCTTAAAAGAAAACTGGCAAAGTACCGCAAGAGAAGAGTTGAGAGAGTTAGAGAGAGAGAGAGAGAGAGAGAGAGAGAGAGCGAGAGCGAGAGAGAGAGATAGCACACTGAAAGAAAGAAGATTCGCTTTCACGCCCCATTTATTGTATTACACTCGTGGTGCTTTTGAATAACTCATGGGAAAGGCATCTTAGAATTCAGACTCCAAGGAACGCCTGCATCGAACACGTGTTATTACCCCCATGTATCTTATTTACATTTATTATAGACGTTATTTCCTTGCTCGGTCTGATGCGCGATAGGTACAGGTGTATAAATGTTAAAAATATACCTTTATATATAACAAAAGAAGAGGAAGTAATTGTCGCCCTCGTGAAATTGGAGGTTTTTTAAGATTGTAGAAAAAATATCAGGAGACTGTTTATTGGGTATTTGCCGAAATGACGTGATTAAGACGGAGAAATTAGAGGAAGGAGATTAACCCAATATTTAACTGGGGTTAGGTTAGGTTAGGTTAGGTTAGATTAGGTTAGATTAGGTTAGATTAGGATAGGTTAGGTTAGGTTAGGTTAGGTTAGGTTAGATTAGATTAGGTTAGATTAGGATAGGTTAGGTTAGGTTAGGTTAGAGATGATGTTGAGATGTACTGAGTTCAATATTTAACTGGTGTTGGGTTAGGTTAGGTTAGGTTAGGTTAGATTAGATTAGATTAGGTTAGGTTAGGTTAGGTTAGAGATGATGTTGAGATGTACTGAATTCAATATTTAACTGGGGTTGGGTTAGGTTAGATTAGGTTAGGTTAGATTAGGTTAGGTTAGGTTAGGTTAGGTTAGGTTAGAAATGATGTTGAGATGTACTGAGTTCAATATTTAACTGGGGTCGGTATTGAGTAGTGATGGATTGGAAATAAATAACACACTATTCTTGCCTTGTACGTGAGTTGAGATCATTCTACGTTTCCTTATCACAGTGTAGGCATGGATATAGGTAAAGCATTATTAAACATAGTACATGATTATTTTATTAGTATTAAAGTATTATTAGTACATAGTATAGTAGTGCCCAGCCTACAGTAATGAAAGAAAGAAAAGTGTGAGGCTACAACAACCTTACTTAGAGGAGGAAGAGGATATAGTGGGGGAGTATTTGTTCGGAGAGGGGAAGGTGGAAGAAACAAAAAGAACAATCAACAGTTTTTGGATGACCAGAGAAAATAAGAAGAAAGAAAAAGAAAGAAACTAATAAGATAGAATAAGAGAAGACAACTAATTAAAGACCCAGACAGCAAGAAGAAACACGTCAGGGAGTGCCGTTAAAAAAGGCCTGACTCCCGACCAACAACTGAACTGAACTAGTATTAAAGGTACTTAGTGGTGATTGACACTCATGCAAGTAACACATTAAGGTATAACTAGATTAGCCCGCTTATATTTCTGTAATTTCTTGCTATCTTCTTTATGGGGACTGGCAGCTTGCGTTTTTTTTTTTTTTTTTTTTTTTTTTTTTTTTTTTTTTTTTTTGGCCAGGCCTTTGATATGTAGAAAAAAATGCACCAGGTGTTGATGTGTTGGGGTTGTTATGGTGTTGAGTGGTGTGTGTTCTGTGTAGCCTTTATGGTAACCGGACGTTTCGACCATTGACGTTTTGGCCATTAGGGTAGGTTAGGTTTGGTTTGGTATTTTCAGAGATTTTCAGACAGCCTATATGGGGGGAAGATGGTGTTTTGGAGTGCGTGTTTGCGATGGTGTTGGTGGTGGGGAAGCGGGGGTGGGTGTTGGTGGTGGGGAAGCGGGGGTGGGTGTTGATGGTGGGGAAGCGGGGATGGGTGTTGGTGGTGGGGAAGCGGGGATGGTTTAAGTGCCTCATGTGAAGTGGCGGATTCCTGACAGGGAAGTTGGAGGTGGGGATGAGCCTGTGTTACCTTTGTTGTGGTGGTGGTGGTGGTGGTGATGATGAGACCTTTCAACACAGCCTTTATGGGGGGAAGATGGTGTTTTGGTATGCGTGTTTGCGATATCCACACCTTTCAACACCAGGAAATATTATTGCGCGCCGTGTAGAAAAAGATTGGCATGTCTGGCCTGACGCTTCCTCTTCCCCTCTTCTCCCTTGCCTTAACTTTATTAGCAGGGAAGTGTTGCCTTACTTGTTACACGAAAAGGTAGTGTTTTTTCCGGCTATTCTTTCCAACTACTTATAAGTTTTCCGGGGCGATTATGAGCCGACTTTATCTCAGTAATATTTCCAGATTTAATAAGACGTAGAGGAGGGTGCAGAGTAGTGGTCCAAGATTTTTTTTTTCAAGGGAGGACCACAATATAAGTGTATTTATTAATTAAAACTAAGTGTCTTACATTTAAAAGGGGTTTGTGGTCTTGTGAGAAAAGGAGGTTGTGTATTTATTAATTTTATTCAATGTTTCTTGCATTTAAAAAGGAGTTTGTGGTCTTATGAAAACAGGAGGTTGTGTATTTATTAATTTTATTCAATGTTTCTTACATTTAAAAGGGGTTTGTGGTCTTGTGAGAAAAGGAGGTTGTGTATTTATTAATCTTAAAACAATGTTTCTTGCATTTAAAAAGGGGTTTGTGGTCTTATGAAAACAGGAGGTTGTGTATTTATTAATCTTAAAACAATGTTTCTTACATTTAAAAAGGGGTTTGTGGTCTTAAAGAAAGGGAGGGAAGGGGGGGGGGGGGGTCGGCTTCCCTCAAAGCCCCTGTTTTTACTACTTCCTCAGTTGCTTGGGTGACGCTAATAACAGAAAAAAATGTTCCTTATACCGTTGCCTGAGAGACTGCGTGGATTTTTGTTATTCCAGGTGGGTACGTTCAGGAATAACCCTCGAAGCTGCTTATGTCGCTCCCTTCAGGTTTAGCATGTATAATTCTGCCCTGGAAATATCCCGCGGGAAGTGTGAAGACAGGAACCGCTATGCATATTCTGTTTCCCGTCGAGTGGCTGCGGGAGACGGGGAGAAGTGCCGGTACGCGTCCCTGGCTCGGCCTGGTAAAATATAATTAACAAGGCTATTTACCGGCAGTAGTTTGGGTTGGAATGGAAAAAAATAGTTAACAAGGCTCTTTACCAGCAGTTGTTTGGGTGGCTTGTTGGCTGCCGCACATCACACGCCAAGTGCTGCTCTTTTCTGCACGCACAAAGGGTTAAATTGCTTTGTTCGTGTTCGTGAAACGTGAAGGGAATTATTGCGAAATTGTATAACTTGCTGTGCCTGGAATAATATACGTTTGTTGCTATCTGGTTTGCAACGAGGAGAATACACGGCATGTAACACAAGTAGCGAAGGCATTACACTTTTATGACCCTGGTGTAAGTTATTCATAAGGGAAATCATGTATATTGGGATGGCAAGGTGAGCGAGTCAGGGAATTGTATTGCTTGGTGTGAATTACTTGTGTTCGTTTTTATCCCTGGAGATGTACTGATCGAACCACGCAGGTGACTCGATACTTAAGTGGGAGCAGGGATGTGTGTTGGTGGTGGGGAAGCGGGGATGGGTGTTGGTGGTGGGGAAGTGGGGATGGGTGTTGGTGGTGGGGAAGCGGTGGATGGGTGTTGGTGGTGGGTAAGTGGGGATGGGTGTTGGTGGTGGTGAAGCGGGGGTGAGTGTTGGTGGTGGGGAAGCGGGGATGGATGTTGGTGGTGGGGAAAGCGGGGATTGGTGGGTGGGTGGGGAAGCAGGGATGGGTGTTGGTGGTGGGGAAGCAGGGATGGATGTTGGTGGTGGGGAAGCAGGGATGGTTTAAGTGCCTCAGGTGAAGTGGCGGATTCCTGACAGGGAAGTTGGAGGTGGGGATGAGCCTGTGTTACCTTTGTTGTGGTGGTGGTGACATCTTTCTGTGACTTGTTATCTTAATTATGTAAAGAAGAGGCGTCGATTTTAAGGGAGGATGTAAGGGAGGTTGAAGATGCTTGTCTCTCAAAACAAAGAGAGAGAGAGAGAGAGAGAGAGAGAGAGAGAGAGAGAGAGAGAGAGAGAGAGAGAGAGAGGAGAGAGAGAGAGAGAGAGAGAGAGAGAGAGAGAGAGAGAGATAATGTAGACTCGTATAAGGTGGTGATAGAGAAGCTGTATTAATAATGAGACAAAGACCACGTTCGTATCTACTTCTATATTGCGTTGTGTGTCAAGGGAAAGGACAGGATAGCAGGGATGACAGACAGGTGGCAATGGTGTCATGTACAGTTGTGTGCTAGCAATATAGCGAGCACTGAATAGAGGACTGAGAGACAACAACACACTGTCACTTACTACACAGCGCTAGACAGCATAACATAACATAAGAGCTATTACATGTCTCTCTGGGGCCTTAGACATTCTCCATTATTTCTGCTGTCTAGACCTGTCCTTGCCGGGGCCTCAAGAGCTCTGAAAATGCCTCACCACCTCAAGAGCTCTGAAAATGCCTCACCACCTCAAGAGCTCAGAAAATGCCTACCCACCTCAAGAGCTCAGAAAATGCCTGCCCACCTCAAGAGCTCAGAAAATGCCTACCCACCTCAAGAGCTCAGAAAATGCCTAACCACCTCAAGAGCTCAGAAAATGCCTACCCACCTCAAGAGCTCAGAAAATGCCTGCCCACCTTAAGAGCTCAGAAAATGCCTACCCACCTTAAGAGCTCAGAAAATGCCTACCCACCTCAAGAGCTCAGAAAATGCCTAACCACCTCAAGAGCTCAGAAAATGCCTACCCACCTTAAGAGCTCAGAAAATGCCTACCCACCTTAAGAGCTCAGAAAATGCCTGCCCACCTTAAGAGCTCAGAAAATGCCTACCCACCTCAAGAGCTCAGAAGATGCCTCACCACCTCAAGAGCTCATAAAATGCCTATCCAGTCGACTTATGATACGTGTGGAGATCAAAAGGAAATGAAGGACAGAAGTAAAATAATGAAAGCAGGTTTTTGAGAGAGAGAGAGAGAGAGAGAGAGAGAGAGAGA
Source organism: Chionoecetes opilio (assembly GCA_016584305.1). NCBI lineage: Eukaryota > Metazoa > Arthropoda > Malacostraca > Decapoda > Majidae > Chionoecetes > Chionoecetes opilio. Next base: position 56,434 of record JACEEZ010019699.1, read on the forward strand.
GAGAGAGAGAGAGAGAGAGAGAGAGAGAGAGAGAGAGAGAGAGAGAGAGAGAGAGAGAGAGAGAGAGAGAGAGAGAGAGAGAGAGAGAGAGAGGAGAAAGAGAGAGGAGAAAGAGCACACAGGAAAGTCTTTGGAAATACCTCGCAATTCACAACTCACAAAAGACATCATGAAAGTCACTCTGATCAGGAAATAGATGCTTAGAGACGCAAAGGAAGACGGTGGGATCCCTTGAAGTAGGGATAGAAATAGAAAATAGAGATATTTATGAAACAAGAAAAATGTATCGAGTAAGAGAGCAAATGGAATGAAAAATGAATTATACTTTGAGATGTGAAAGGATCCAAAGACGGTAAGATTTAAAAGTCTGTTAAACTTTAAGAGATGCGAGGAGAAGAAAATAAAAATGTCAATCAGATCAATGCCAACATCAAAGGAAATCAGCCAAAAAAAAAAAAATGGAAAGCGTGTCTTAGGAAATTACACAGCGCGCCAAAATATTGTTCGCCGCATCATAACAGACGCTCCCATAAGGGAATTCTGAAAATGTACTCTATAGCAGCCTAGTGACTTCCGAGAGAGATATCCTACATATGGCAGCTTGTTTAAAGCACGGGCAGTCTATCAAGACCGTTGAGGAATGTTCAGATGCCACTTGTCAATTATAGACGAAGCATTTTGAAAAGGATCGCCTCACTCCCCGCGAGTAATTTGAACAGACGCGCGTTGGTATAACTATCATTATTTTCATAATGGGTGACAAGAAAGACCTAACAAAGGAGCAAATTAAAGTTATTGTGACCCTACACAAGGCAGAGAGGCCAGAGGAAGAAATATCAAGGATTGTGGGTGTTACGAGGAAATGTGTGATGAAGTGGTGGAGAGTTTCGTGAAGGGTGGCGGGGTGGCAACACCATAACATAAAGAAGTGGCCAGGGCGAGGATGTAAAACATCAGCAAGCACCGTAAATGTCATGAAACGTCAAGTGGATGCCCATCTTCAAATAAGAGCAAGAAAATTATTACGATATGACATTTACATCCTCGCTGTGGCCACTTCTTTATGTTATGGTGTTGCCACCCCGCCACGTCCACGAAACTCTCCACCCACTTCATCACACATTTCCTCGTAACACCCACCCTTAATTTCCTAAGACACGCTTTCCATTTTTTTTTTTTTTTGGCTGATTTCCTTTGATGTTGGGATTGATTGATTGAACATTTATTTTCTTCTCTCGCATCTCTAAGTTTCAACAGACTTTTAAATTCTACGTCAAGTGGATCCCTTTCACATTCAAAGTATAAATTATAGATTATCATTCCATTTCTCCTTAGCCATACTTATTTCTTGTTTCATATATCTCTTTCTGCTACTCAAGGAACTCTCCACCGTCTTCCATTTGCTCTCTATCACCCACGCTTACATATACTAGCAACGATGTGATGACGAAGATAGAAGATTATTGGTTACTCGTGTACTTTAAAACACTTGTATCCATATTAGGGAGTTAAGAAGAAAAGAAAATTGGCAATAAAATCAATCCAAACATCAAAGAATATTAGCAAAAAAAAGATAAAAGAATGTTAAAAACGTTGTCTTTAAACTCGAAAGAAATTATGATGTTGAAAGAGATATTATTGTTCTCTGTACGTAAAACATTGTATCATATTGCGTCACACTAATATCTACCCTGTGTTTAGTACTGTCATATTAGGCGTCACACTAGTCTTAACCTGTGTATTAACTTATATAGCCGTAACATAATATGCAACTGGTGTATTAGACGATAGAACTGATTATGGTTTACTGTTACTTACACTTGATCTAACCTGTATTAGATGTATATAGGCCGTCACACTTAGATCTAACCCGTGTATAGACTGCAATTAGTCGTCAACTTAGATCAAACCCTGTATTAGACGTCATATTAGGTCTCACACTAGATTAACCCTGTGATTAGACGTCAATAGGTCAACTAGATCTAACTGTGTATTAGAACTGTCATATTAGCTCGTCACAACTTAGATATAACCTGTGTATTAGACTGTCAATATTAGGTACTCGTCACACTTAGATCTAACCCTGTGTATTAGACTGCATATTAGGCCGTCACACTTAGATCTAACCCTGTGTATTAGACTGTCATATTAGGCCGTCACACTTAGATCTAACCCTGTGTATTAGACTGTCATATTAGGCCGTCACACTTAGATCTAACCCTGTGTATTAGACTGTCATATTAGGTCGTCACACTTAGATCTAACCCTGTGTATTAGACTGTCATATTAGGCCGTCACACTTAGATCTAACCCTGTGTATTAGACTGTCATATTAGGCCGTCACACTTAGATCTAACCCTGTGTATTAGACTGTCATATTAGGCCGTCACACTTAGATCTAACCCTGTGTATTAGACTGTCATATTAGGTCGTCACACTTAGATCTAACCCTGTGTATTAGACTGTCATATTAGGCCGTCACACTTAGATCTAACCCTGTGTATTAGACTGTCATATTAGGCCGTCACACTTAGATCTAACCCTGTGTATTAGACTGTCATATTAGGCCGTCACACTTAGATCTAACCCTGTGTATTAGACTGTCATATTAGGCCGTCACACTTAGATCTAACCCTGTGTATTAGACTGTCACCATGTAATAGTCCCCTCATAAGAACATAAGAAAATAAGGAAGCTACAAGAGGCCGCGAGACCAACACAAGGTAGTTCCTGTTACTTAATACTACCTACATCCACCTTTCATCCCCATCCATTAAATTGTCTAGCCTCCTTTTAAAGCTCCCTAATGACTCATCACTAATTACCTGACGACTGAGTCTATTCTAAGCATTTACCACCCTATTTGTGAACCAGCTTTTCCCTATTTCTTTTTTAAATTACGCTTATCCAGCTTGAATCCGTTACTTCTACCCTGGTTAATAGCCGTAAGAACTTTTACTACATCTCCTTTATTGTATCTCACCTCGCTCGCTCAGGTATAGGCAAGGACAGGTAGACAAGAGGGTATTTATACATCGCTTCACCACTAAATAATGCAGGTCAGGAGCCACAACAGAGGGCGATAGTGGTGCCGTTGTGTTCATAGTCTCTCCCCTTCTATGCTTTATTCTGTCTCTCTTTCCCTCGTCCATTCTTCCATCTTTATTCCCTTATACCCTTCTATTTTTTCCTCTACTCCTTGAATTTTTACTTTAATTTCTCTAATTATTGTTATATTTTAAGTGAAAGAAAACGTAATCTAAAAAGGAAACGAAGAAAAATAGATGAAGTTAGAAAGAATATATTTTTTTAAGTGAAGAAAAAACTTGATAAAAAAAGAAATTAAGAAAAATAAATGACGATAGGAAGAATATTTTTTTTTAAGTGAAGAAAAAACTTGATAAAAAATGGAAATGGAGAAAAAAACTGCAGATAGGAAGAATATATTATTTTGGTGAAGAAAAAAATTACTAAAAAAAGGAAATAAAAAAGAAGAAAGAAAGAATATTTTTTTTGAAGTGAAGAAAAAACTTGATAAAAAATGGAAATGAAGAAAAATAAATCAAGATAGGAAGAATATATTTTTTTGGTGAAGAAAAAAATTACTAAAAAAAGGAAATGAAAAAAAAAAATTCAGAAAGAAAGAATATTTTTTTTGAAGTGAAGAAAATAAAAAAAAAAAATGGAAATGAAGAAACATAAATGACGATAGGAAGAATGATTTTTTTTGAACTGAAGAAAAAACTTTATAAAAAAATGAAATGAAACAAAATGACGATAGAAAGAATATATTTTTTTTGTGTTTTTTTTTTATCTCTGTCTCCCCTTTCTCCCCTCTGTCTTTGTGGTTTGTTTTTCATTTCCCCCTAACTTTCCCCTCTAACCTCCCCCACCCCTTGCCCGCTCTCACCCTTGCATGTATTGACCTTTCACACTACTCACCCTCCACCCTTTGTTCTATCTTCCTATCTATTATGTGTTATATTATTTACTTCTCCCCTCGCCCTATTTTTACACCCTGTTTACCCTCTCATCTACCCTGGTGAACGGTAATAATGGCACAGGTAAATGGTTTCATAATTCATCGTTTTATTTTTCATTTTCATGTTATTTTTCATTTGCATTATATTTCTTATTTTTTATTATTAAATTTTTCATTTTTCATCATATTTAGATTTTTCGTCATTTTTTTTCATTTTTCATGTTATTTTTTATTTCATTTTGCATTTTTCATCATATTTTTGATTTTTCGTAATTTTATTTTTCATTTTTCATGTTATTTTTTATTTCATTTTTCATTTTTCATCATATTTTTTATTTTTCATCATTTTATTTTTCATTTTTCATCATATATCTCATTTTTTATCATTTTATTTTTTATTTACATCATATATTTTATGTTTCGTCATTTTATTTTTTATTTTTCATCACTTTTCACATCACTTGGTGAATATATTTTGTTGTGCCATTTTATCCTATTTTTTCACTTGTGCCAATTTGACCTGTGCCATTTTTACCAGTGCCATTTTTACCTGTGTCCCAGTTTTACCTGTGTCCCATTTTTACCTGTGTCCCATTTTTACCTGTGTCCCATTTTTACCTGTGTCCCATTTTTACCTGTGTCCCATTTTTACCTGTGTCCCATTTTTACCTGTGTCCCATTTTTACCTGTGTCCCATTTTTACCTGTCCCATTTTTACCTGTGTCCCATTTTTACCTGTGTCCCATTTTTACCTGTGTCCCATTTTTACCTGTGTCCCATTTTTACCTGTGCCAATTTTTACCTGTGTCCCATTTTTACCTGTGTCCCATTTTTACCTGTGCCAATTTTTACCTCCAATTTTTACCAGTGCCAATTTTTACCAGTGCCAATTTTTACGAGTGCCAATTTTTACGAGTGCCAATTTTTACCAGTGCCAATTTTTACCAGTGCCAATTTTTACCAGTGCCAATTTTTACCAGTGCCAATTTTTACCAGTGCCAATTTTTACCAGTGCCAATTTTTACCTGTGCCAATTTTTACCAGTGCCAATTTTTACCAGTGCCAATTTTTACCAGTGCCAATTTTTACCAGTGCCAATTTTTACCAGTGCCAATTTTTACCAGTGCCAATTTTTACCAGTGCCAATTTTTACCAGTGCCAATTTTTACCAGTGCCAATTTTTACCAGTGCCAATTTTTACCAGTGCCAATTTTTACCAGTGCCAATTTTTACCTGTACCATTTTTACCAGTGCCAATTTTTACCAGTGCCAATTTACCAGTGCCAATTTTTACCAGTGCCAATTTTTACCAGTGCCAATTTTTACCAGTGCCAATTTTTACCAGTGCCAATTTTTACCAGTGCCAATTTTACCAGTGCCAATTTTTACCAGTGCCAATTTTACCAGTGCCAATTTTTACCAGTGCCAATTTTTACCAGTGCCAATTTTTACCAGTGCCAATTTTTACCAGTGCCAATTTTTACCTGTGCCAATTTTTACCAGTGCCAATTTTTACCAGTGCCAATTTTTACCAGTGCCAATTTTTACCTGTGCCAATTTTTACCAGTGCCAATTTTTATCAGTGCCAATTTTTACCAGTGCCAATTTTTACCAGTGCCAATTTTTACCAGTGCCAATTTTTACCAGTGCCAATTTTTACCAGTGTCCCATTTTTTACCAGTGTCCCATTTTTACCTGTGTCCCATTTTTACCAGTGCCAATTTTTACCAGTGCCAATTTTTACCAGTGTCCCATTTTTACCAGTGTCCCATTTTTACCTGTGTCCCATTTTTACCAGTGCCAATTTTTACCAGTGCCAATTTTTACCTGTGCCAATTTTTACCGGTACCAATTTTTACCAGTGCCAATTTTTACCGGTACCAATTTTTACCAGTGCCAATTTTTACCGGTACCAATTTTTACCAGTGCCAATTTTTACCGGTACCAATTTTTACCAGTGCCAATTTTTACCGGTACCAATTTTTACCAGTGCCAATTTTTACCAGTGCCAATTTTTACCAGTCCCAATTTTTACCAGTCCCAATTTTTACCAGTGCCAATTTTTACCAGTGCCAATTTTTACCAGTGCCAATTTTTACCAGTGCCAATTTTTACCAGTGCCAATTTTTACCAGTGCCAATTTTTACCTGTGCCATTTTTACCTGTGTCCCATTTTTACCTGTGTCCCATTTTTACCTGTGTCCCATTTTTACCTGTGTCCCATTTTTACCTGTGTCCCATTTTTACCAGTGCCAATTTTTACCTGTGCCAATTTTTACCAGTACCAATTTTTACCTGTGCCATTATTACCTAAATTCTACCCTATAATCCACGACTCCTTGAATTTAAACTGTAATACCCTTGTTAGGTAATGGTAATCACTCATCCTTCCCTTATCTTTATCACTCGCTTCACTTCTTCACTGTCTTCGTCTATTTCTATATTTATTCCCTTATACCCTTCATCTAGTTTTTCTTCTCCATGACTTTTAACTAATTCCCTTGTTATCTTATGAATAGTAATTACCCCTCTTTCCCTTATCTTAATTTCTCGCTTCACTCCACTGTCTTCGTTCAGTCCTCAATTTTTATTCCCTTATACCCTTCATCTAGTTTTTTTTCTCCATGACTTTTAACTAATTCCCTTGTTATCTTATGAATAGTAATTACCCCTCTTTCCCTGATCTTAATTTCTCGCTTCACTCCACTGTCTTCGTTCATTCCTCAATTTTTATTCCCTTATACCCTTCATCTAGTTTTTTTTCTCCATGACTTTTAACTAATTCCCTTGTTATCTTATGAATAGTAATTACCCCTCTTTCTCTTATCTTAATTTCTCGCTTCACTCCACTGTCTTCGTCTATCCTTATCTTTATTCCCTTATACCCTTCACCTAATTTTTCTTCTTAAATTTTTAACTCCAATACCCTTGTTATCTTAATGTTAATCACTCCTCTTTCTCTGATCTTAATTTCTCGCTTCCTTCACTGTCTTCGTCCATTCCCCCATCTTTATCCCCGTCTACCCTTACCCTAATCTTTATACCCTTCACCTATTTTTGTTTTCATCCTCTCTTCGCAATCTGTCGCTGCTTCCCTTCCAGACTTTTCCCTCTTCCTGTTTTCGTATTCTCCTTTGACCTCTTCACTCGCCTCCTTTTTGACCTCTCGTGTTTTTCTTGCCTCCTGCTTCCTCCTCCTTTGCTTCCGTCTCTCCTTTTTAAATCTTTGCCTCGCTTCCTCTCTGCGTGCATTCGTCTTACCTTTCGGTTCCTCCTTGAACACTAGTCTTTACCTGTCTTATTTGTTGCCTTCTCTTCGCATCTGTTGCCTGTCTGTTACGTCTCACTACTGTTGCTCATTACGTATCGGTGACTTGGCTCTCTCTCTCTCTCTCTCTCTCTCTCTCTCTCTCTCTCTCTTCTCTATTCATCTCTTCTTCTCTCTCTCTCTCTCTTCTCTCTCTCTCTCTCTCTCTCTCTCTCTCTCTCTCTCTCTCTCTCTCCCTCTCTCTCTCTCTCTCTCTCTCTCTCAAGAGATTTTTCTTTTATAAAAAAAAAAAAAAAAAAAAAAAAAAAAAAAAAAGTAGTGGTGGTGATAGCAGTAGAAGTAGTAGTAGTAATAGTAGTAGTAGTAGTAGTAGTAGTAGTAGTAGTAGTAGTAGTAGTAGTAGTAGTAGTAGTAGTAGTAGTAGTACGCAGAGCTGGGCAGTATTTAAATACAATTGTATTTAAATACGTATTTAAATACATTTGTGTATTTATAAATGTATTTATAAATACATTGGTTGTCATGTATTTAAATACAGTATTTAAATACTTTTATGAGTATTTAAATACATTGTATTTAAATACATTTAATATAAAAAATTTAATACTTTTTTATCAGTTAATTTGGCCATAAACCCCCCCCAACTATCTGGAAAACCCTGATTTTACAGTAAACCAGGGTTTCCACTTCCCAAAGGGAAAAATGTCCTGATTTAAAGGGAAATTGGGCCCTGAGAAGGAAATTTCTAAGGAAACCCAAAATCTAAGGAAATCATTGCGAATCATTGCAAAATCTAAGGATGCATTGGGTGTGGTGTTTCTATTACCAGTTTTTTTCTATGAATGTTGGTAGAAAAAACCCTGGTAATAGATACACCATACGCAATGTATCGCTGAAAAGATCAGAAGGTGAAAAAGATCTTGGACTAAGGTTGAGCCCAGACCTCCGACCTAGGAAACAATGTATTGAGGCTAGAAATAGAGCTAATAGAGTGTTAGGATTCATTACCAGAAGTGTTAAAAGTAGAAGTGCTGAGGTTATTCTAAAGCTTTATCTGGCTCTAGTCAGACCTCACCTAGACTATGCGGTTAAGTTTTGGTCTCCATATTACAGGATGGATATAACCTTGTTAGAAACAGTGCAGAGAAGGATGACCAAAATGATACAAGGGATGCGTAACTTTAGTTATGAGAGGAGATTGAAGTTATTAAAGCTACACTCACTCGAGAGACGTAGAGTAAGGGACAATCTGATAGAAGTTTTTAAGTGGATAAAGGGATTTCATAAAAGGAGAGGTGGAAAAAATTCTTACGGCTATTAACCAGGGTAGAACAAGAAAAAAAAAAGTAAAAAGGATTCAAGCTGGAAAAGCGTAGATTTAAAAAAGAAATAGGGAAAAACTGGTTCACAAATAGAGTGGTGAATGACTGGAATGGACTCAGTAGACAGGTAGTTAGTGCGTAGCATTGTCATTAGGGAGCTGCTTTAAAGAGGGGCTGGATAGGTTAATGGAGGGGGATGAAAGGTGGATGTAGGTAGTGTTAGGTAACAGGAACTACCACGTGTAGGCCTCACGGCCTCTTGTAGCTTCCTTATTTTCTTATGTTCTTATGTTCTCTCTCTCTCTCTCTCTCTCTCTCTCTCTTCTCTCTCTCTCTATCTCTCTCTCTCTCTCTCTCTCTCTCTCTCTCTCTCTCTGCCTCTCTGTCTTTCTCTGCCTCTCTCTCTTTCTGTCTGTCTTTATCTCTCTCTCTCTCTCTCTCTCTCTCTCTCTTTTCTCATCTCTCTCTCTCTCTCTCTCTCTCTCTCTCTCTTTCTGTCTGCTTTCTCTCTCTCTTCTCTCTCTTCTCTCTCTCTCTCTCTCTCTCTCTCTCTCTCTCTCTCTCTCTCTCTCTCTCTCTCTCTCTCCCCTCTCTCTCTCTCTTCTCTCTCTCTCTCTCTCTCTCTCTCGCTTCTCGTGTGGTTTGTAATACAAGTCCTATCACATCCAGGAGTCTTACCGTCAGCATCCCGGCTCGCAATGTAAGCCGGTTATAAATACATTGGCATTGATCAGTTATTAGCGGTGGCAGGCTTCGATATTTCAGTGATCCTGCCTCAAGTGCCTCATAGACTCGACTGAGCATCATAAAAATAATGATAACTATTCGTGTGTGTGTGTGTGTGTGTGTTTACATTTATGCCTATAGCGCCTGCAGGCAGTGACCTCCAGGGGTGGAATGGTAGGCCCCGGAGGCTCACCTGAGGGCTGTGATGGTTGGTCCTCGCCCGTGGTGGCGCAGGCAGGATTCTTATAGTGACGCCTGTGATTAGAGGCTCATGCCGCCGCCCTGTGTCCTCCGATGCACTCGCAATCGAAGATAGAGTTAATATTAGGACAGGGCATGTGGGCATGTGGGCCACTCGACGGTGCAGAAATAATTTATGCGGATTTATGGGTCTCACTCGTGATCGAACTCGGGTCTTCGAGAACGCCACCCGGAGACGCTAACCACTCTGCTACCGCCTCCCCAGTGTGTGTGTATATCTGTGTGTGTGTGTGTGTGTGTGTGTGTGTGTGTGTGTGTGTGTGTGTGTGTGTGTGTGTGTGTGTGTGTGAGAGAGAGAGAGAGAGAGAGAGAGAGAGAGAGAGAGAGAGAGAGAGAGAGAGAGAGAGAGAGAGAGAAGAGGAGAAGAGAGAGAAAAGAGAGGAGAGAGAGAGGGGAGAGAGGAGAGAGAGAGAGAGAGAGATAATCACCTGAAGTGGAAGAGTTTGCAGTATATTGAATAAATGAAGGTACCAGCTTCCTTTTTGTTTCCCTCGGACACTCGCGGGAATGAGGTGGCGTTCATGTCACAACTTTCAATGACGCGCCGGAGTGTTGCCTGAGCTACACACACAGTCTATACCCGCGCTGCTTAATGGCGCGTGATTACCTGCTTGCAACGCTGGCATGGACTCTATTTTTCCCCCATGACGACGTAAATGTTAAGTTATCGTGTTCAGTGCTGTTAGGTTGCTGTTGGTGCTGCCGTTACAGGTGATGATGGTGCTGTTATTCCTGTGCTGATTTAATATTACAGCAGAAAGCAGAAAGGATTTGAATCGGCATTTTTAGCTATTTTTCCCGAGGCTGTTTTCTCATTCAGGCATGGCTTTTGTATAAGGATCCAGTTTATGTTCCTCACTTCCGGTGCTTCATTGCGCTGGGGAAATGGTTATGTGTGAAGCAACTACCTTTCTTGGACACTAGATGATTGTGTTGGGAATTGTGGCGAATGGTTGTGATCGCGGGATGAGTGATACGTAAAACATGTCGCTGAAAATTATCTTATTTGTAAAGGAAATTATGTGTAAGGCCTAATACGCGTTATGAATCCACTGACATTCAACTTTTTGGAACACACTATGGTTGTCTTGGGATGATATCAAGTGGTGAGATTTATTTCACAGGGGTCACGGTTGTCCTAGGAGGCAGGCTGGGTTGGAGGAGATAGGTGGTGAGGTGGTGGTGGAGGTTGGAGGAGATGGGTGGTTGGAGAAGGGTGGTGGAGGTTGGAGGAGGTTGGTGAGGTGGTTGTGGAGGAGGTTGGTGAGGTGGTGGTGGAGGAGGAGGTTGGTGAGGTGGTGGTGGAGGAGGTTGGTGAGGTGGTGGTGGAGGAGGTTGGTGAGGTGGAGGAGATGGGTGGTTGGAGGAGGGTGGTGGAGGTTGGAGGAGGTTGGTGAGGTGGTGGTGGAGGAGGTTGGTGAGGTGGTGGTGGAGGAGTGAAGAGGTGGTGGTGGAGGAGGTAAGAGGTGGTGGTGGAGGAGGGAAGAGATGGTGAGGTGGTGGTGGAG
>JACEEZ010019699.1:80000-87500 GCA_016584305.1 Chionoecetes opilio
ACAAAAAGAATTAGTACCTTTCCCTCCATCCCTCAGAAAATATTTAGTCACTGCCAGCCTCGTTGATTCCCTACTCTGCTTTTCTTTTGTGTTTTGCTTTATTAATGTCGCCTTTGTTTACCCGAGTGTCCCGCCCTCCTCCTTTCCCCTCTCCTCGAAAATCTCCCCCCTTCCCCTCATCCCCTCCCCCCACCCTTCTCTCCTGCCTACCCATTTACTATTACTTTGGGGAGGCGGTAGCGGAGTGGTTAGCGTCTCCGACTGGCGTTCTCGGTGACCCGAGTTCGATCCCCGAAGAAAACCAAAACCTTTCTGTACCGTTGAGTGGCCTAAGAACACCCACATGCCCTGCCCATCAACTCTACCTTCGATTGCGAGTGCATTGGAGGACACAGGGGGGCGGCATGAGCCTCTCTCTAATCACAGGCGTCACTATAAGAATCCTGCCTGCGCCACCACGGGCGAGGACCAACCATATGCACCAGAGCCCTCAATGTGAACCTTCAGAGCCTACCATCCGAGCCTTGGGTCACCCCTGCCTACAGGCGCTATAGGCACAAATGTAAAAAACAACAACAACAACAACTTACTACTTACTACCTACTTACTACTACTTTCTACCTACTACCCATTTACGACTTAATACTACTTACTACCTACTTAACTACCTGCTATCTCCTTACTGCCTCCTCCATCACCTCTCACACTCTCTCCCTTTACCTAACTCTTATCACTCAATGGCTTGCTTTCATCCCTCCTCGTCTTCCTCCTTCCTCCTCCCCTCCTTCCCATCTTCCTCCTCCTCTTCTTCCCCTCCTGCTCTCCTTTTCCTCCTCCTCTCCTTCCTCTTCCTCCTCCTCCTACCCCTCCTCCTCCTCCTCTCCTTCCCCTCTTCCTCCTCCTACCCCTCTTCCTCCTCCTCTCCTTTCCCTCTTCCTCCTCCTTCCTTTTACCGGCCTTTATGCTTCACTTTACTGTTTCCACACGTATGTTTCTCCCATCTTCCTCTCGTGATTAATATCCTCCTCCTCTCCTCCTCCCCTCTTCCTCCTCCTCCTCCTCCTCCTCCTCCTCCCCTCCTCCTCCTCCCCTCCTCCTCCTCCTCCTCCTCCTCCTCTCCCCTCCCTCCTCCCCTCCTCCTCCTCTTGCTGTTGCTTACTCTTCCTTCCCCTCCGGTGTTTTTTTCCCCTCTATCGCCCTTTTCCTCTCCTTGTTAGGGTGTCATCTATCTCCCCTTGACCCTACCCCTTCTTTCCCCCTCCCCTTCCCTTCCCTTCCCTTCCCTTCCTTTATTGGTATCTTCCACTTCCTTCCCTTAACTAACCCTGACCCTCGCCTTCTGTCACCTCTCTTACACACTCTCCTCTCTCTCTCTCTCTCTCTTCTTCTCTCTCCTCTCTCTCTCTCTCTTCTCTCTCTTCTCTCTCTCTCCTCTCTCTCCCTCTCTCTTTTCTCTCTCTCTCTCTCTCAGCTCATTTTCCTCACTTCCTCCTTCTCCCTCTCTCTCCTCTCACTTCCATCCCTCCTCCCTCTTTCTCTCCTCTCTCCTTCAGCCTCTCCTACCCACTTCCCGTCACTTCTACCTTCCCTCTGTCCTCTCCCTCACACTGTCTACTCACACACACACACTCTTCCCTCCTTCCCTCTCCCTTTCTCGCCAAGCCTTTGCATTGCACTCTCTTATTCCTCTCACTTAAGCATCCTTACTCCTCGCTATTCTACACACTCAGTCTCTCATTCTGTCCATCTCACTCGCGTTTCTTCTTCATTAAGCCTCTTTACACTTAGCCTTCTCTCTCTCTCTCTCTTTCTCTCTCTCTCTCTCTCTCTCTCTCTCTCTCTCTCTCTCTCTCTCTCTCTCTCTCTCTCTCTCTCTCTCTCTCTCTCTCTGCTGTACCTTTCCTTCCTCCTATATCCTTCCCTCCATCCATGTCTAACTAATGTGCTGTTGTTTTACATCTTAGAATTTCCATAACAGCTTTCAATGTTAACCCCTTGAGACCCAGAACGTAATTTCCATTGTAATTTGGGTACTACGGGAGAGTATTACGACTACTACTACTACTACTACCAATAACAACAACAACAACTACTACTACTACTACCACCAATAACAACAACAACAACTACTACTACTACTACTACTACTACTACTACTACCACCAATAACAACAACAACAACAACTACTACTACTACTACCAATAACAACAACTACTACTACTACTACTACTACTACTACTACTACTACCAATAACAACAACAACAACTACTACTACTACTACTACCACCAATAACAACAACAACAACTACTACTACTACTACTACTACCAATAACAACAACAACAACTACTACTACTACCACCAACAACAACAACAACTACTACTACTACTACAATAACCAACAACAACAACAACTACTACTACTACCAATAACAACAACAACAACACAACTACTACTACTTACTACCAATAACAACAAAACACACACTACTACTCTACTACTACACTAACAACTAACTACTACTACTACTACTACCACCACCAATAACAACTACTTCTTTGATACTTTAATTGTTTTTGTTATTGTTTTTGCTTATAAGAGGATATCAGACTTTTAGAGAAGACATTAACCCCTTCACGCCCAGATCTTTCCTTTGCTATATGAAACTGTCTGTTGTCAGCCATAAAAGTACGAAAATTAACTGAATATACCGAATTAGTTAGGGGACCAAGGATACTAAACAGGTCATAGCTATAAAACATTGCTTATATCACTTAAAATCGTCTAATAGCACCCAAATTACAATGGAAATTACGTTCTGGGCCTCAAGGGGTTAAAGTTGTGAATGCATGGAGGAGGAAGAGTAAGAACTGAGGAGTGGTTGGTGGTAGTGGTGGTGGTAGTACTCAAAGGGTTGTTGATGTTTGCGCTTTCATTGGTATTCCTTTGTATTCCTCTACCTCTTTTCACATCGTTAGTGCTTGCGTCCTTTATTTCTGAAGTGGGGAATTATACGAAAAATGGAAGGGAAGAAAATAGGGAGAGGGGAGAATGTGGGACCGTGTGGTGGTTATGATGAGAGAGAGAGAGAGAGAGAGAGAGAGAGAGAGAGAGAGAGAGAGAGAGGGAGAGAGGGAGAGAGAGACCCATCAAACCTCCAGTATCTTCAGATGAAATATTTGCAAACGACCACTAGCATTGACAGACAGCCAGCCAGACAGACAGACAGACATACAGACGGACGGACAGACACACAGACAGACAGACATACGAAGACACAGACAGACAGACATACATACATACGGACACACAGACAGACAGACAGAAAGACAGCCAGATAGCCAGACAGCCAGACAGACAGACAGACATACGAAGACACAGACAGACAGACAGACAGACAGACAGACAGACAGACGAAGACACAGACAGACAGACAGACAGACAGACAGACAGACAGACAGACAGACAGACAGACAGACATACGAAGACACAGACAGACAGACAGACAGACAGACAGACAGACAGACTGACAGAAAGACAGACAGATAGCCAGACAGACAGACAGACAGACAGACAGACAGACAGACACAAACAACATAAGAAATCCTCGTGAGTTTCCTTGAATTTCCTTAATTTTGCGTACAAGGCAGTCAGGTTGTTGTGGTAACCAGGGAAAGGTAGAGGTCGTTAGAGGGAACCTAATGTGGCGAAAGTTATGATCATGCTATGTTGAAATATGATTTTAATTATATATATATATTTATTCATTTCTTATTTTTTTCTTCATTTTTTCATTTATTTATCTATTTATTATTATTATTATTATTATTATTTTGTGGTATAGACACTGAGGTCATATCTATCCTTACCGTGTGTTGAATTATTGAGTTTATTCTTCCGGACACCTTGAACATCTAAGCTCCATCACCACTACCAATAACTAACACTAAAAATCATCGCAATAACAATAATATAAATCACAACAATAACAACCATAGCAATAACAACAGTCACAGCTGCCTATAATATCTGGTTCCTAAATATTTACCTTAATGAATGTTGTGTTTTGGCCGCTGTGTAGGTAATGAAGCGAGGGTTTTGTAGCTGGCCGCTGTGTAGGCAATGAAGCGAGGGTTTTGTAGCTGGCCGCTGTGTAGGTAATGAAGCGAGGGTTTTGTAGCTGGCCGCTGTGTAGGTAATGAAGCGAGGGTTTTGTAGCTGGCCGCTGTGTAGGCAATGAAGCGAGGGTTTTGTAGCTGGCTGCTGTGTAGGTAATGAAGCGAGGGTTTTGTAGCTGGCTGCTGTGTAGGTAATGAAGCGAGGGTTTTGTAGCTGGCCGCTGTGTAGGTAATGAAGCGAGGGTTTTGTAGCTGGCCGCTGTGTAGGTAATGAAGCGAGGGTTTTGTAGCTGGCCGCTGTGTAGGTAATGAAGCGAGGGTTTTGTAGCTGGCCGCTGTGTAGGCAATGAAGCGAGGGTTTTGTAGCTGGCCGCTGTATAGGTAATGAAGCGAGGGTTTTGTAGCTGGCCGCTGTGTAGGTAATGAAGCGAGGGTTTTGTAGCTGGCCGCTGTGTAGGTAATGAAGCGAGGGTTTTGTAGCTGGCCGCTGTGTAGGTAATGAAGCGAGGGTTTTGTAGCTGGCCGCTGTGTAGGCAATGAAGCGAGGGTTTTGTAGCTGGCCGCTGTGTAGGTAATGAAGCGAGGGTTTTGTAGCTGGCCGCTGTGTAGGTAATGAAGCGAGGGTTTTGTAGCTGGCCGCTGTGTAGGTAATGAAGCGAGGGTTTTGTAGCTGGCCTCTGCAGTCCAAGAAATGAGGCGGAAGAGCAGTGTGTGTATATACATAATGTCTAATGCACTGTGGCGCCCGGGGCTGTATTGTGCAATGAATGATTTGTGTTTTCATTTTAACAATATTAGATTGACTCGAGGAGATATTTGTTTGTTTTGTGTGAATATTAAATGAGGGTTTTAAAAATTGGTTAATGAATTTGATTTTTTTTGTTACTTTTATTGTTATCTTATTATTATTATCATTACTATCATTATTATTGTTATCATTGTTATTGTAATTACTATCATTTTTATACTTTATGTGACACTTATTTTGCTATTATTAATGAAGGTAAATCTAGAATAGTTTTCTCCATAATTTTTCCCGTATTCAGGAAAATTTGAGGGAAAAATAGCTTCATAATTTGACATTTATTTTCTATGATTGCAAATGAAATGGAGTGCAATTCTAATTTTCTTTCCATGCTGAGAAACAAATCACTTCGGCGATAAACATCCTTTAAAATTATTATTCCTTTTCATATATAGCAAAATGTATTTAAATATTTACCTTCCCTAATGTTAATTCCCTGTTGAAACAAAGGGATTAAGGCAATGCTTTTTATGCATTCTGATGAAGCAAAATGTACTTTATGACTTCCATTAATTAATTATTTCTTATTTTGTATTTCTTAATTGAATTCAAGTTTTTCATTTTGTATTAAATAGTAAATGTGTTTAATAATTAACACAGATGCATGTGTGATGCTCGTTATGCGTCTTGGCAATAAAGTCCTTCAGACATTTCAGGTAAATTCTACGCGATCAGAATCTCATTAAACTAGAAGAAATTTTAGTAATTATGAGTAATAACTTGATGATGGAGTGATGAATGGTTGTGAGGCAGTCAATTTGCAGGCTAGGTAGGGCGACCATACATCAGCTTTCCAGAAACTGTGATCATATAGGGCTAGACGCCGTACAGAAACTGTGATCATATAGGGCTAGACGCCGTACAGAAACTGTGACCATATAGGGCTAGACGCCGTACAGAAACTGTGATCATATAGGGCTAGACGCCGTACAGAAACTGTGATCATATAGGGCTAGACGCCGTACAGAAACTGTGATCATATAGGGCTAGACGCCGTACAGAAACTGTGATCATATAGGGCTAGACGCCGTACAGAAACTGTGATCTATAGGGCTAGACGCCGTACAGAAACTGTGATCATATAGGGCTAGACGCCGTACAGAAACTATGGACTGCATTTATAATATTAAAAACAAATATACTGGATGGCTAAATAAATGTTTTCTCTTTTATTTCAGGAGGAGAAGCGCAGAGACCGTAAGTACCCTGCCAGTGCATTCCTTTCCCTCAGCTCAGGAACGCCGCAGCAGCTAGTCCGTTATATACCTACCATCACTTTCTACCTTGAGGCTGCCATTGATCTTTTGATTTTTATAACCGACCTTAAGGCGATCATGCTTCACTTTACCTAGTGTCACTTTTTTTGCAATGCCTATAGCGCGTGTAGGCAGTGAGCTCCAGGGGTGGGATGGTAGGCCCTGGAGGTTCACTTGAGGTCTGTGATGGTTGGCCCTCGCCCGTGGTGGCGCAGGCAGGATTTTATAGTGACGGCTGTGATTAGAGGCTCATGCTGCCCCCCCAACCCCCCTCACCCCCCTGTGTCCTCCGATGCACTCTCAATCGAAGGTAGAGTTGATGGGCAGCATGTGGGTATTCTTCGACCATTCAACGATTGTAAAAATAATTTGGCACTTCTGGGGATTCGAAATTAGCACATCGAGCACGCCACTTGCACGCGCTAACCACTCTGTCCATCCCCTTCCTTAAATTTCCTGAAGGGTAAAGATGAGGAGTATTGTTGTCTTCCTGTTGTGAAGGAAGGAAAGGGAAGGGTGGGGAGTATTGTCCTGCTGGGAGGGGAAGGGAGGGAAGGGTGAGGGGAGGAAAGGAGAGGAAGGGGAGGGAAGGGGAGGGAAGGGGAGGGAGGGGAAGGGGAGGGAAGGGGAGGGAAGGGTGAGGAGAGGAAAGGAGGGGAAGGGGAGGGAAGGGGAGGGAAGGGAAGGGGTGGGAAGGGAAGGGAAGGTAGGGAGGGGAAGGGTGAGGAAGAGCATGTCAATATATTCTTGCCTTGCTGGGAGGGGAGAACCATAATTTTTATTTCAGTAGGTTTTTTTTATCAGGAGGGATGGGTGAGGATAAATCTTTTTCAGCTCTGTCCTGTGCATTCAAAAAGAAGAATCATACTTTCATCTCAGTAGTTCTGTGGGTCAAATATTTTCTAGAAGTTGTGCAGTCTATACACTTTGTTAGACATGTATTGATAAGTATGTCTGTATGTGCGTGTGTGTGTGCATAGATGTAGAAATATGTATGTATGTATGTATGTAAGTTTCTTCTTCAGTCAAGTCTTCCTCCTTTCTTACTCTTCACACTTTCTTCACTCTTTTTGATCTGTTTCCTTTTTGTTTTGTTGTATCTTTATTTCCTTCCTGTTTTTACTTGTCCATCCGTCTCTCTCTCCCTCGTATCTCTCGCCTCTCTCCCTCCCTCTTCTCTCCCTCACTCTCTCTCTTCTCTCTCCCTTCTCCCACCCTCCCTCTCTCTCCCTCTCTCTCTCTCTCCCTTCCTCTCCCTCCTTTACTACCCCTCCTTTCCTCTCTCTCCCTCTCTCTCTCTTCCTCTCCCTCTTCTCTCC
>JACEEZ010019699.1:90000-97500 GCA_016584305.1 Chionoecetes opilio
GAAAAACTGGGAATGAAGGGGAAAAACTGGGAATGATGGAAATGAAGGGGAGAAACTGGGAATGAAGGGGAAAAACTGGGAATGATGGAAATGAAGGGGAAAAACTGGGAATGAAGGGGAAAAACTGGGAATGATGGAAATGAATGGGAAAAACTGGGAATGAAGGGGAAAAACTGGGAATGAAGGAGAATGATGGGAAAAACTGGGAATGAAAGGGAAAACTGGGAATGAGGGGAAAAACTGGGAATGAGGGGAAAAACTGGGAAGACAACGAAGGGAAGAACAAGAAAAGAGGGGAAGAGGAAATAAAAAGTATAACAAAAAGAGGGGAAAAGGAAAGAGGAGGATTAAAAAAAGATAAACGTAAAAAACAGAGAATATAAAAAAAACTGAGAAGGGTAAACTTGTCGAGCGGAAAGTGAGAAAAAGTGAAGGAAAAAGTGAGAAAAACTGAGAGAAATCTAACTGCGGGAAAGATGTAAGAACAAGGAAGGGAAAAAAGCTGAGGGTGTAAATCTTTTTTCTCTCTCTCTCTCTAATCTTTAAGAGGAAAGATGAACAGTTGGTGAAGTGAAGAAAAGATATTAAGATACATGAGAGAAGTAATGGCGAAGATAGATAATCAAAACGAGATATTAACCCCTTGAGACCCAGAACGTCATTTCCATTGTAATTTGGGTACCATTAGACGATTTTCAGTGACTCTAAGCAATATTTTATAGATATGACCTGTTTAGTATCCTTGTCCACTAGCTAATTTGGTTTATTTAGTTACTTTTCGTAATTTTATGGCTCCACAACAGACGATTTCATATAGCAAAGGAAAGATCTGGGCGTGAAGGGGTTAATGGGTATAGATCATTGATGCATTCACTGGTGTATTTGAACCAGATTTTTTTTCAATTAAATTCTTTGTGATTCCTGTGAGTCTTGGCGTTAATTTTTATTCATCTTTCTTTGTGTTGTGGAAGTGGAAATGTTGCGTTCCGAGACTATATCACTATAGTCTATTCACTTAAGCTGGATTCTTGGGAGCTGCTCGATGCCTACCTGAGTATGTAAGGACGTCGCTGATTGGCTGAGGCTACCAAAATACCACCACCATCACCACCCAGCCCGCGTGCATCAGCCAATCAGCGACGTCCTTACATACTCGGGTAGGCATCGAGCAGCTCCCAAGAATCCAGCTTAAGTGAATAGACTATAGTGATATCCATGTTAACCCCTTGAGACCCAGAACGTAATTTCCATTGTAATTTGACCACCATTAGATAATTTTTAATGAATGGAAGCAGTGTTTTTATAGATATGACCTGTTTAGTATCCTTGTCCACTAACTATTTTGGTATATTCAGTTACTTTTCATAATTCTATGGCTCGACAACATACGATTTTTTTATAGCAAAGGAAAGATCTGGGCGTGAAGGGGTTAAGTAATCCAACAGTTAGCCAAGGACGTGCATGAGGAGGTTATGAGGAGATGACCTGGAGGATGAAGCGAGGTCATGGAGGTTGAAGCGAGGTCATGTCATCCATCATTTAGGTCTGTCGGAGAGTCTTGCTTTCTGGCGGCCTGGTCAACAGTTCCTTTTTTATTTATTCAGTTCTATTCCGACCCTTGACTTCACAAGTGTAAATTTTTCTGGTTATACTCACTGTCACGTATTCAGGAGACAGTGTGGAGGGTGAAGCGAGGTCATGGAGAGTGAAGCGAGGTCATAGAGAGTGAAGCGAGGTCATGGAGAGTGAAGCGAGGTCATGGAGGGTGAAGCGAGGTCATGGCGAGTGAAGCGAGGTCATGGCGAGTGAAGCGAGGTCATGGAGAGTGAAGCGAGGTCATGGAGAGTGAAGCGAGGTCATGGAGGGTGAAGCGAGGTCATGGAGAGTGAAGCGAGGTCATGGAGAGTGAAGCGAGGTCATGGAGAGTGAAGCGAGGTCATGGAGAGTGAAGCGAGGTCATGGCGAGTGAAGCGAGGTCATGGAGGGTGAAGCGAGGGCATGGAGTGAAGCGAGGTCATGGAGAGTGAAGCGAGGTCATGGAGAGTGAAGCGAGGTCATGGAGAGTGAAGCGAGGTCATGGAGAGTGAAACGAGGCCATGGAGAGTGAAGCGAGGCCATGGAGAGTGAAGCGAGGTCATCCATCACCTTGGGGTTTTGTAAGAGCATAATCGGTGCCATTTGCCCCGTTTTTTAAAGTGTTTGTGTTGATGTGTCTTATTTTTCACGGAATGTGTTTATCTTTCCTTGTCCTTACTGCCATCCCACTCCTTTTCCTTTCTCGCTTGGCTCTCGTTAAGGATCTAGTCACTTCTTCTTCCTGTCTGGCGGCCTGGTCAACAGCTCCTCTTGTCCTTCCGGCTCTTTTCCTGCCTTTGACTTCACATGTGTCATTTTTTGGGTTGTATTTCTCTTCAGTTTTATTTCCCTTTCTCGATATTTTCTTTTCTTTTTATGTGACTTTTCTTTTTTGATTCCGTCGCCTTCCTGGATTTGTCTGAACTTTGCATTTTTTATTTTTTGGGTCTTGCCGCATTTTATATTCCGCCTCTCTCTTCCTGGGCTTGTCTGATCCTTGCATTTTCTGGTTTTTTATTTGACTTATTCTTTTTTTATCGCGTCTCCTTCCTGGATTTGTCTGAACTTGCCATGTTTTATCTTTTCTTTTTGTCTTTTTTTCGCTGCCGTCTGCCTGCCTGCCTTTGTCTGCTCTTTGCATGTTGTCATTATTTTTGGGACCTAGATCTCGTTGCTCTTTGTCTAGTTTCATTCTGTATTTCGCTTTTACTTTTATTATTTATCGTCCTCCCTTGTTAGTAGCATGTCTCGGGATGTTGCTTTCTAGTTTTGGCTCAAGAAAAATAGTTGAATTTTCTAGCATTGTAGAAACCAATTCGTGATATTTTGGTGTTGTGTATATTTTTTCCCCTCGGTTTCTCCGTTTTATTGGTGTACAGTCTACAGTCTACACTAGAACGCTAAGGTATTACATTTTATTGGTCTACAGTCTACACTAGAACGCTAAGGTATTACGTTTTATTGGTCTACACTCTACACAAGAACGCTAAGGTATTACGTTTTATTGGTCTACAGTCTACACAAGAACGCTAAGGTATTACGTTTTATTGGTCTACAGTCTACACTAGAACGCTAAGGTATTACGTTTTATTGGTCTACACTCTACACAAGAACGCCAAGGTATTACGTTTTATTGATCTACACTCTACACAAGAACGCTAAGGTATTACGTTTTATTGGTCTACAGTCTACACTAGAACGCTAAGGTATTACGTTTTATTGGTCTACAGTCTACACAAGAACGCCAAGGTATTACGTTTTATTGGTCTACAGTCTACACTAGAACGCTAAGGTATTACGTTTTATTGGTCTACAGTCTACACTAGAACGCTAAGGTATTACGTTTTATTGGTCTACAGTCTACACAAGAACGCCAAGGTATTACGTTTTATTGGTCTACAGTCTACACTAGAACGCTAAGGTATTACGTTTTATTGGTCTACAGTCTACACTAGAACGCTAAGGTATTACGTTTTATTGGTCTACAGTCTACACAAGAACGCTAAGGTATTACGTTTTATTGGTCTACAGTCTACACTAGAACGCTAAGGTATTACGTTTTATTGGTCTACAGTCTACACTAGAACGCTAAGGTATTACGTTTTATTGATCTACAGTCTACACTACACTAGAACGCCAAGGTATTACGTTTTATTGGTTTACAGTCTACACTCTACACTAGAACGCTAAGGTATTACGTTTTTAGTTCATCTTTCATTCCATATTTGTCATATTGTCTATTTGGCTGTTAACCCCTTGAGACCCAGAATGTTCCTTTGCTATATAAAATCGTCTGTTTTTAGCCATAAGATTACAAAAAGCAACTTAATATACCACAGTAGCTAGTGGACAAGGATACTAAATAGGTCATATCCATAAAATATTGCTTATAGTCACTAAAAACCGTTTAATGGTAGCCAAATTACAATGGAAATTACGTTCTGGGTCTCAAGGGGTTAATTTAAAACACTCAACCTGTATTCATATTTAATTGAATTCATTTGTTAAAACTAGAACAATTTTATCATTCTTTTCCTTACGAGTTTCTGATACTATCTCACAATGACCTTTGATGGCTGGCACGTCCCAATACTTTTTTGGCAATTCAAGCAATAATTCATGCCAGTATCATTGAGTCATTATGATATATTCTCAGTGCTATTATTTTATATACGTTTCTGTTCTGCGCTCAAATCACTATTGTGCCTTAGCGGACAACCTGCATTTTCCTTAACCACTTCCCTCGTTGCAGCTTCATGCCCTTCAGGTTGGACGCTGGGACACTCCTGCACCAGCGTATAGGTGTCAACAAATAGGGAAATAGGGAAAAACTGGTTCACAAATAGGGTGGTAAATGATTGGAATGGACTCAGTCGTCAGGTAGTTAGTGCGGAGTCATTAGGGAGCTTTAAAAGGAAGCTAGATAATTTCATGGATGGGGATGAAAGGTGGATGTAGGTAGTGTTAAGTAACAGGAACTACCACGTGTATAGGTCTTACGGCCTCTTGTAGCTTCCTTATTTTTAATGTTCTCTCAGCCTTATATCAAACCTCTTATATGCCACGTTCCCAGCCGCCCTTCATATGGCCCTTCCCTCACAGTCTCAGTCCTGGTAGTCCTTAGTGACCGCAGGGAAAATGTGCAGTGTTGCCACTAAGCCTTCTCAAGAAGCCTTTCCTTTCTTCATCAACATGTCCCTTGAGGCAAACCTTTACAACGGTAACCCAACATATCCAACATGTTTTCGTATGTATCTTGAACCTCCTTTCTTTTCCTTTTGTTGAGTTTTGTCTCTCCTCAAATCACCTTTCTCACTTTTCACTTCTCTTTCTCTCTTTTTCTCCCACTTGCTCACTCATCTTCTCTCCTTGCTTTATCCTGGTTTATCAATTATCAACATGTCTTATTATGTATCTTGAGCCTACCTCCATTCTTTCCCTTGTGTGTTTTGTCCTTCTTCAAATCACCTTTCTCCCTTTTCACTTCTCTTTCTCTCCCTTTCTCCCACTTGCTCACTCATCTTCTCTCCTTGCTTTATCCTGGTTTATCAATTATCAACATGTTTTATTATGTATCTTGAGCCTACCTCCTTTCTTTCCCCTTTGTGTGTTTTGTCCCTCTTCAAATCACCTTCCTCTCTTTTCACTTCTCTCCCTTTCTCCCTCCTTGTCTTGCCCTGGTTTATCATGGTTATCGAGTGCAAAGATTAGATATGGAGACCCTCCCCTTTGTGAAGTGGTGTGTGCACATTTCAGAGCACTTCTCTTTCATTCCTTTGATCGCTCTCGACTTTCTGACATACGTCTTCTTTTATCTGTTATCATTCATACAAGTGTTTAGTGTTCTGGCTACGTTTCTTCCCTTTTTTTCCCTTCAAATGCCTTCTCTTTTCACTTCTCTCCCTTTCTCCCTCCTTGTCTTGCCCTGGTTTATCAATGTGGATACTCGAGGGCAGGAGATGGAGGAGATGGAGAGCCTGCCGCCTTTGTGAAGTGGATGAAGTGGAAATGTGGAGGAGGCGATCATTGTGGAGGGGAAGGGAAAAATGAGCTAGAAGTGGTCTGAGTGGTCTGACATACGGTCTTCTTTTAATCTGTGTCCTTCAGTGACAAGTGTTTACGTGGTCTGGCTCGTATCTTTCCTACCCAAAGGCCTGTTTTTTTATCCTCAGTGTTTTCATAGTACGTGTGTGTTTATAACTTGTTTTGAAGGTGACGTACCCGAGCTATTATTAGAGATCTTTTTTACCCAATAGCTGAGTTCCATGATGCTTACTGATATAAACTTAATGGTAAATGACGTACCCGAGATAAGATTAGTGACCTTTTTTACCCAATAGCTGAGTTCCATGATGCTTAATGATATAAACTTAATGGTAAATGACGTACCCGAGATAATATTAGTGGTTTTTTTTACCCAATAGCTGAGTTCCATGATGCTTACTGATATAAAGGTAAGGAAAAATGGTAAATAACGTACTCGAGCTATTATTAGAGACAATTTTAACCAATATCTGAGTTCCATGATATACTTAATGATATAAACTTAATGGTAAATGACGTACCCGAGATAATATTAGAGATTTTTTTTACCCAATAGCTGAGTTCCATGATGCTTACTGATATAAAGTTAATGAAAAATAAAAACAAAAGCTGGTAAAACTTGTAACTGAACAAAACAAAACATAAACTTGTAAACAAAACAGATTTCCTCTCAATACAATACCGTAACACATTAATTATAGTATTATTAGGGACCTTTTTAACCCAATATATGAGTGCCATGATACTTACTGATATAAAGGTTACGAAAAATGGTAAATATAACTGGATTTCCTCTCAATGCAATACCGTAAGCATTAATTATAGTATTATTCGAAACCTTTTTAACCCAATATATGAGTGCCATGATGCTTACTGAAATAAAGGTTGCGAAAAATGGTAAATATAACTGGATTTCCTCTCAATGCAATACCGTACACATTAATTATAGTATTATTCGAAACCTTTTTAACCCAATATATGAGTGCCATGATGCTTACTGAAATAAAGGTTGCGAAAAATGGTAAATATAACTGGATTTCCTCTCAATGCAATACCGTAAACATTAACTATAGTATTATTCGAAACCTTTTTAACCCAATATATGAGTGCCATGATACTTACTGAAATAAAGTTTATGAAAAATGGTAAATATAACTGGATTTCCTCTCAATGCAATACCGTAAACATTAACTATAGTATTATTCGAAACCTTTTTAACCCAATATATGAGTGCCATGATGCTTACTGATATAAAGGTTACGAAAAATGGTAAATATAACTGGATTTCCTCTCAATGCAATACCGTAAACATTAACTTTATCTCGTATCATTACATATAGTATTATATATCTCTCACTCCCCTTTATCTGCCATTGTTTGTGTGTTGAGTTTTGCACTATAGTTTGTCGCGGAAAGTTATCATGTTATGTTGTAAAATAAATATACGAAGATTACAATTTCTTCCAACTTTTAACCGTAAAGAGAATTCCAAGTTCTTACATCTCTCTTGGAAACCTAAGTACTTTGTTCTCTTGTCGGAAACTTACTTCCTCTGCAACTCACTCCACTCTTGGTAAAAAAATATATAACATAAAAGAAAGAGGATTCATAAAAACGCTTTTACCACCCTTAAATATAAACATCTTTGAAAGCTACATCAACATAGGTGGACGTGCAGTGGTCGTGGGTGGATGAGTAGTGACAGGTAGAGGACGGTGGATGATAGTAGGTAGTGGATGACGGATGCTGAGCGGTGTAAGTGGATGGCTGAAAGTGAGGTGGATGAAATGTGAATGTCAAAGAAAATGTGGAAAAGGAAACAAGAAACGAATGTAAGGAGAGAGAGAGAGAGAGAGAGAGGAGAGAGAGAAGAAGAGAGGA